>OVBE01012583.1:0-13285 GCA_900406425.1 Iberis pinnata
AAATGATTACTCTCTTAAACGGTTTTTCTATTTTTTTAGGGTATCTACATTAATGGTTCTAAAGGAGTTTTTTAATAATATAGTATAATATTAATAATATTTTAAAATGAAGAGAGAGGCGTTAGAAGTGGTTCTAAAATCTCCAAAAATAGAACCACTTCTAGAGGCGTTTCTTACATGTGTAAAGGTATCTTCATTGGTAGTTTCTCATAAGCTATCTCATGAATTTAAAAAAAATATTCAAAAGAGGAGAGAGAAACTGAATGAAAGCTTATAGAACTCATTGAAAAACTTTTGTGTTGTCATTTTCTTATTGGCTAAGATTTTTTTTTTTAATATTATATTAATAAAATAAATAAAAACATAAAAGAAATACGGATATATGCTCGTACATCGCAAGTTTTTTTGCGTATCTTAAAACAAATATGAAATAATAATAAAAAAAGTTGAAAAAGCAGATGCGTGTCTTCCTTGAGAACTTTGAAGAAGTTTCTAATACGCCACATACATGGCATCTTTCTATTGAAGGCCATTTTTTTGCTGTCATGTTTTTTTTTTTTTTTAAATAATTTTTGATGTGATTCAAATAAATATTGATAAAAAATGTTGAAGATACCTAAGTGGGTATCTTCCATTGAACAAGATCTAAGATTATGATTAGTTCAAATAAACTTTTTATTACAAAATGGTTAAAAAATTAAATTATATTGTATTAGAAGTAACTATTATTTTATTAGAAGATATTTTTATTGGGGTTAACCAATAAAGATGGTTTTAGAATCATATCTTAACTTTTAATTTTTTATTTATTTATTTTTTTTACATATAATGTTAAAAACCTTTCTTAAAAAAATCCTAATAGAGATGATCTTAGTTTTCATGTTTTTTTTTTGTTTCTTTTTTTTTCAAAACTTTTGCTTCAGAACTGTGGTTATGATTTGTTTAGTCCAAAAAAAAGAAGAAAAAAGCAGAAAATCTCACCTTTTTGTGGTGCACTTGGTGTTGATCATTTTATGTATTCCGATCACGTACGACTATGGTTCTTACATGGTTCTTAAAATAAAAAATAATTAAAAAATTGAACAGTAAATGAATAAAGAAAGAATCGATCCTTTATTGGAAAATTTTAAGCTCGATTTTTAACAGTCACGTGGTAGTCTTCCATTGAAGGTGTCTTTTTTTAGTTGTTCCTGTTTTTTTATTGATGATTTTTTGTAGGGCTAAACTTTCGAGTAATTAGTTCGGTTCCGGTTCTTCGAATCCTAAATTTGAATACCCAATTGATATTTTTATAATATTCAGTTCGGTTCCAGTTCGGTTCTTGTCGATTGCGGGTCGGTTCGGTTTCATTTGTTTTTTATTAATGATTTTTTGTATGGTTGGGCTTTCGAGTATTCGGTACGGTTCCGGTTCTTCGGATTCTAAATTCGAGTAACTAAATGATACTTTTCTAATATTTGGTTCGGTTCCGGGTCGGTTCGATTCTATTTTTATTCATGATGTTTTGTAGGACTGGATTTTTCGGTATTCGGGTCGGTTTCAATTTGTTCTAAGAACAAAAAATTTTAAGAATCTAAATCAGTTTATGAATTAAAATGGTTTAGAATTGAAATGTAAAAAAAAATAAAAAATCTCAAGTTTCTTAACCATTGTAAGTAAAATATTTAAAAATCTTACAAAATTTCTTAATCATTAAATTGATTATAAACTTGCTTAAGAATACATGCTCTTATATATACTAAAGGATAATACTCTATATTCTACAAAAAGCGAATTTGAGCATAAATAGTTAACTATCTATTTTTTTGGTCGTATGATTTAAATGACATTACAAATTTAAGGGGAAAAAACTAAAAATTAATGTTACTGAAATAATATTCTTACTTATTATTTAAAATATGTGTTATTATATTGTTATATGTTTAAAGATTTATTATTAACTTTTTCGTCAACATTAAAAATTTCACAAATTATGTTTTAAAAATTTTATCTTATATTTTTAGTGGATTTGATAATTTTTATAAAAAAGACTAAAAACAAAATTTTAAACAAATCATATTTCAAAATCAACTAAAAATGTTTAAATATCATAAAAAATAATAAACTTATTAGAATAATAGAGCCAATAACACCTCATAATATTTGATTGGTTATTAACTTATGATTATGAGCAATTATATCCATATTTTTAAAATATTTCTTTTTTAAGCAATCGGTTAAAAAAAATTGGCTCGCTAAAAATATTTCAAGACAGCCAACAAAACCCATAGGCTTCAATATTTCTAAGATATTAGAATCATTCTTATTATACACCAAATTTTGTAGGATCTATTCAAGATTTGTGGGGTATTGCCGTATTGGTTGTAGTATTTTATAGTATTTTAGTGAATTTTAAAACTAAAATGAAATTATGTGTTATTGGATTTATGATATTAAATTTTATTTTGAAATTATATATTATTTTAATGATTTTTAAATTTTAATTGAGATATAATATTATTTTTAAATAATTTTAATTGAATTTTAATAGATTTGAAAATTATAATGTAAAAATAAACTATGGAGATAAACCGTATTATTTTTTCTTCAAAAATTAATTCTTATGAATGTCAATTTTCTTGTTCTGATGTTACAGTCAAATGTCAATTTTTTTGGATGGATAATGGTACACAATGGGACCCACATTACTGCCAGCGTGGCATCTCGTCATATAACTCATCAGCCCATCGTTTCTTTCTCTCCGGTTTCTTGACGTTTTTATCTAACCTACAATCTTCTTAGATTTCTCCATCAATCTCGATTTCATCATTCGGATTCTTAATCTTGACCCCTTACTCAAATCTTCCATCCTTATGCTCGCTTTCGTCTTTCTCACCAGATCTGAATCATTCGAATCCAGTTTCTCACAAAGTCGTATTCTAATCACCCGTCTAGGTATCCAATTTCTAACATTAATCGACAATGGTGACTATCAAATTGGGAATGTTACATTACGTGATTGACCATGTGTACGGAGCGTTTATGCATCGCACGATGATAACGCCACCGTTCTTCTCCCGAGGATGGGGTGGTCCAAAGCTGGAATTGCTTGAGCGGATGGCTAAACAGCTTTTCCCCATGTATGTTGAAGGTCAAAATTGGCCACCGCCTTTGGTCCGTCCTGTGTGGAGAACCGTCTGGGAGACAAAGACTGCTTGTCTCAGAGAAGGCGTTTTCCAGACTCCGTGCGACGATGAGCTAACCGCAGCTTTGCCTCCTGAGTCTCGTACCGCTAGGGTTGCTTGGCTTGTCCCCAAAAATGTTCCTCCCCAGAAGATGGCATGTGTTGTTCATCTTGCAGGTACCAGCATTATAGATTATTGTGGTTTAGTTTTAGATAATCGGCATCTTATTCACATGGAATTTCTGGAAATTTGTAAACATAGATTATACTTCATACTCATTGACCAGAAGGAGAGAGCTCACGAGTCAAACAGATGTATCTTTCAATGCGTTGAGTGCAGATCGAAACTGGTGTTTAGAAACCTTAGAATTTGGGGAATTCATATAGGCCTAAGCAAATTGCTCTGTTCCACTGTGGAATAGCTTGTTTATGTGATCTTAGTTTGTGCATAACCCTTTTATTTTGGCATTTTACTTGGTTTGGGTTGGATATTACGATTGCTCTTAATTTGTATACCGTGTCTTGATGATAAGGCGTTGCATTATAGGCACAGGTGATCATACATATGACCGAAGATTGCGTCTTGGTGGACCATTGGTGAAACAAAACATTGCAACAATGGTGCTTGAAAGGTACTAAAAGAGAGTTTTTTTCTTCCCACGGCGAAAGCTCAAAAGCAAAACCTTTTGCTTTGACCGCTTTTGAAGCTTTTGCCATGTTTTTGATCAAACGTAGATAATGCCACTGCAGCCCTTTCTATGGCCAAAGGCGTCCATTTCTACAACGTGGTGCAAGACTCCTCTGTGTTAGTGATCTACTTTTACTAGGGAGGGCGACAATTGAAGAGTCCCGCAGTCTTATGTACTGGTTAGACACTGAGGAAGGCTTTGGAAAGATGGGTATCTGTGGGCTTAGTATGGGTAAGTCGCTTTTATTTTTGTTTATATGAACAACTTGCAAGCTACTGCATTGGGTTAAATTGGATTAACCATAGTTTCTAACTCCTAGATAAGTTCTTTCAAAAGTATGCACACTCGTAGATTTAGGTTCATGTGTTCGGATTAGACTAAACTTCTTTTGAACAACATAGTAAGCCATGTCTACTAAATACATCCATTGAGGGAACTATGTAGTTGCAGCTCCATGTATCACTGATTGAGTTATTTTTCTTTTTTCCTTGGTTTTATTGAGAACTACTGAAGAGTTTGATGAATATATCAGGAGGAGTGCATGCTTCGATGGTTGGATCGCTTCATCCAACACCAGTGGCAACACTACCATTCCTATCTCCACACTCTGCGGTTGTTGCATTCTGCGAAGGAATATTGAAATATGGAACAGCTTGGGAGGCACTGAGGGAAGAACTTGCAGCACAGAAGATCACAATGACTCTTGATGAAGTGAGAGAGCGAATGAGAAATGTTCTCTCCCTCACAGATGTAACTCGCTTCCCTATCCCCAAAAACCCCGAGGCTGTTATATTTGTAGCTGCAACTGTAAGTAGTAGAACAAATACAATCCAAATGCTAACAAGATTTAACAGTTGATTATATGAATGTGATGATGTAGGATGATGGATACATACCGAAGCACTCTGTGTTGGAGCTTCAAAAGGCATGGCCAGGCTCAGAAGTGAGATGGGTTTTAGGTGGACATGTTTCCTCATTTCTGCTTCACAATGATGAGTTTCGAAGAGCAATTGTGGATGGTCTCGATAGATTAGAGTGGAAGGAGTCATGGTGACACATAACATAACACAACCCCTTTATAACCAACCCAAAGGAAGGTAGGGAGGGGTCTTTATGTTGTAAATGTCTTAATCTCCTCGTGTTGTATTATTATTTTGTTCTTCCAATTATATGATACTTGTTTGGACATAGCAACAATTTTAGGAGTTTTTATTTACTCATATATTCAATTATTATATATCATATCATATCATAGATTTTTTAAGTTTTTCCCCTTAGGAGAAATTGGCATGTGTGATGTGACTTAGGGATAACCATACAATCATAGATGTTAATTTCTGATTGGTTAGATAGGTGAAGATGAAGGATAAGGAATGGATTACGATAGTGAGAAAAAGAAGTTGTGTAAGCAGCCAGCCATGCAATGCAACACATCTCAAACTTTCAAGTTTCTGTTTTTTCCTCTTCGTTATCTCTAATTGTAATCTAATACTAGTGGTCGTTTTATCTGTTCTAGCATCATTTTATTTTCTTATATACTAAATGACTACGAAAGTCATACTATATAAGCTGCCTAGCAAATTTAAGTAGCATACAAAAAACAAAAACAAAAAATCCTACATGTCTATTTGGTGATTCAAATTAATATACTTGCTAGGTCGGTTGGGCATATTAGAGCATCTCCGCTAGAAGTTTTTCATATAAAGGTTCTTACAATACATATGTGTGTAAATATATAAACATATTAATATTTAATTATAAGTATCTCAAAATAATAAGAAATCCATTCCAAAATTGAGATACCATATATACTTACACATATGTATATTTAAAATTTCAATACGAGAAATTCTCAATGGAGATGCCTTTATGGACAAATTATGATTGTGTTACAACTTAATTGCCTTCAAATAGACTAAACCGCATGATCAAATGAATTATGATTTATGGAACCTCAAATTTAAGAAATGGTTTTGGAGATGTCCTAGAGGGAAAATTTGAAATCAAAACAGTAGATATGTATTTACTGCGGTTACTTTATGTACTGTACCTTGGGAGGGAGTTTATTTCTTTTCTTTATTGGTATCAATATCATTGTACATTGGGAGTCGGGTGATGAAAGTGTACGTTGGGAGTCGTGTGAAACTTGTACAAATTATCAAAACAGCTGTGTTCCATTGAAATCTCTGCTTATATATCATACCATAAGCTGCTTTTTTGTTCCAAATAACCACACCAAACATAATGAAGATTCTTCTTTTTCTCTCTATCTTCCTCATCTCTCTTACATCTTCTTACAGCTGCACCACAACCCTCATCTCCTCTCCTCTTGGAACCCCAAAACTGACTGTTGTACCAACTGGACCGGCGTCGAATGTACTAACCGCTATGTCACCGCTCTCACCATCACTTCCGGCAAAATCTCCGGTCAGATCCCTCCTCAAGTCGGTGACCTCCTTCACCTACGTACACTTGATTTCAGTTACCTGACCAATCTCACTGGTAACATCCCACGTACTATCACTAAGCTCAAGAACCTTGATCTGCTCCGGTTAAAACAAACTAATCTATCCGGTTCAATTCCTGATTACATCAGCGACCTTAAGAATCTCACGTTCTTGGACCTTTCCTTTAACCAATTAACCGGTCCAATTCCCGGTTCGCTTTCTCAGATGCCGAAGCTTGAAGCCATTCAAATCAACGATAATAAACTAACCGGTTCTATACCGAACTCTTTCGGTTCTTTCGTAGGGAACGTCCCTAATCTCTACTTGTTTAATAATAAGCTCTCAGGTAATCATCATTCTTTATAAAACAAAGGGACCCTTCAGTTACTGATTTTTTTAATATAAATATCACTAAAATATCATATTTTTAAAAATATCACACATGTAAAGTGTGATTAGAGTTTATTATTTAATAATTTGGATATTAGATTTCAGTTTCTACAGTTCAAGTTTTTAACATATTTTTGAAGTGATATTATGATAAGTTTTTTTTAAAATATATGTTTGTTTTCTATCGAATCTAGCACAATATTTTGTTGATGATTTTTTTTATATAACATTGCATTGCAGGGAAAATACCAGAATCGCTAGCAAAAGACGACTTCAACGCAGTGGATCTATCAGGAAATGATTTTATGGGAGATGGTTCGATGTTCTTCGGACGGAATAAAACAACAATACGAGTGGATTTATCGAGAAACATGTTTAAGTTCGACCTCACCAAGGTTCAGTTCGCTAGGACCATAGTTTCGTTGGATCTGAGCCAAAACCGAATCTTTGGAAAGCTTCCTAAGGAGCTGACAAAGCTACGTCTGGAGCATTTTAACGTAAGCTATAATCGTCTCTGTGGAAAAATCCCACGTGGCGGTCTTCTTCAGACCTTTGAACCATCGGCTTTCTCTCACAATCTCTGTCTTTGTGGGCCCCCGCTTAAAGCTTGTCGTTAAGGGTTTAGAGAGGATAAGAATGATTATGTTTAATCTATCACGTTTTAATTACCAAAGACTATCGAGTTGATTATTGTCTTTTTAGATATGAACTTAGATGATAATATCTGATTTATGAGCGAAATAAATTTTATATTAAAAAATAAAATTTTAGTTATAATTTTATTATATATATACGAATATATAGTATCAACCAAAAAAACTACTAACATAATTTTTTGTTTTTGTTTTGATAAAAAATTTATTATAGAGCCAAATATAGTCCACTTTACAACTTAAGCTCATTATTGATATACACAATTATTTTACAACTTAAACAAAATTCAGAATATGGCCTTCGAAGCCCAGACTTTCAAAACCTAAAGCCCACAAAAAATCCTAATGTTGAAAGAAGATTTCTTCCAACATGCGTCGTCGAAGCTGTCTGCGGATTCACCGAGCCAAAGTTTTTGATGACCCTGCGATGTCATTCTGAACCGGAGCCACCGCTTACGTTGGATTCCGCCGGAGAAGAGGAGAAGAAAACTGGATAGAAGACTTACCACGACCGATTTGGAGACATTGGTAGGTTTCCAATGCCTTGGGAACGAACTGACTCACTGTCTAGGAAAAAGACGACACGCTACACGGCGGACTTGGTTTCCGCATGACCGCTGTAAATGCAAAGCATCCAACCAGCCAACAAGACAGCCCTAGACGACCTCGAGATCCATGAACCTTAGTCTAGCCAATCTTCTAGCCGACCTTCTAGCTCCCTCGTTGTGATGTATCTGGCCGGAAAACGCTACCGAAAGAACAGCTTCAAACCATCAGACGGAGACCACCATAAATTTTGTAAGACGAAGAACCTAAGAGTGTGTAGAAGCGATGGGAGAAGGTAGTTCGTGGACGAGCTCGCCGGTGTTGGTTCTTACTGACGAGTCTGGGGTCACTCCACTTGTTTTTGAAGAAAGAAATTTAAATTTGTTTTAGAGAGAGTGGAGAGAGAGTTTACTGGAAAGAGAAAAAAAAAATTGAATCATTATCCTAACATAATTATTGACGGTATATTATAGTTACTATACTTTAAACAATGTTCACTGTATATATGAATTATGACGTGTTATTAAAAGAACTTGTAAGCATATTTTTCTTTGATATGCTGAATCTCAAATCTATTTATTTTATTATTTAGAATATAAGTAATTGTATAAATATCTATTTTAAATGTTAATATGTTTTTATATTATATTTGAAGTCATAACATATATTCTCCACTAAAAGAAGTTGGTAAAAATATTTAGAAAACATGAGAAACAAAATCTTTAAAAACATCTTTAGTAAATTATGTGTGTTTTTATAATATACTCTTATGAACTTTTAATAATTTAAATAAAACATAGGATAACATTTATTTTTAATGGCATATCATGTGATTAGTTACAAATAATATATTAGTATATCATACGAAAAATGTTATTATTATTATTATTTGGTATTAATATTCAAATATTATTATTTTTACTAGACCGTTTAAATATTATGTTCGAACAGCTTCTGTTTGAGAGGTATTTGCATTTATTACCAATAGTCAAATTGTAATCTTTTTGTCATCTATAATAGAAAATTAGAAATAATATATCAACTGTTTTTTTCCTACTATTAAGTCCACAAAACACGACTTATAATTTATTTATATATTGCTGGAAAAATGAGATTAACTGAAATCAAATGCAGAGATGATGTTAATTAGTTAATCAAAATCACTTTCTCTATATCATATGTTCCGAACGATAACAATATAGAAAGTGGTGTCTGTGAATATTGGGAAACGTATGAAAATGATGGAATTCTTACATTAACAAAATTGACCATTTTTTCAAATTGATGTTTTGATTTAATTGGACCATGAAATTAAATACCACTAAATAGGTTGGAGTCGTACACGCATCAATAGTTCAACGACATGACTATGCCATATTTAAATAGTTTTGATTAATTTAACGATTAGTATTAATTGGTTAAAAACAAAAACAAAAAATTCTAAAAATTTTTGTATTAACTTGACTCAAAATCTCAAAATACATAGTGAAAGTTTTAAGATATTTATACTAAAGGAAATTATAACTCTATACAACAAGTTCATATACACAAAACTCACATATATCTTAGTACAAAGACAAGGCATTTGTGTATTCGGTTTAGTTTCAGAAAGGAACCATTCAGTTCTGGTTCTTTCGGATCGTAGATATTAATATCCAGTCGATCTTTGAAATTTTCGGGTTGGTTCCGGTTCGGTTCTCATCGGTTCCGGGTTGGTTTCGGTGTAATGTTAGAGGAACCGAAAGTGGTTCTTAATCAGTTTCAAGTATTTTAGACTTGGAATGACCAAAATTACCCAAAAAACAAAAAATACATGAAAACAAAAAGATACCCGAAAAAAACAAATTATACTTGAAAAAGAAAAAAAATTACCCAAAAAAATTACATGAAATTGATTTAAAATACCCGAAATTAGTTTAAAATATTTGAAGTTATTTTAAAATACCCTAAAAAAATATTCAAAGCAACAAAAAATTTGGTTCTTCAGTTTACCCATCGGTTCTGGTTCCTACCCGATATCCATGGTTCTTCGTCTCATGAACCATCAGGTAATTTTGGTGGAACCAGAACCGATCCAGAATTGTTTTTCGGTTCTTCGGTTCCGAATCTATTTTTTTTTGTCCAACCCTACTTAGTACTCCCTCCCTCAAGTCGGAGCATAAAGATCTGAATATCCAACTTGGACATAAGTAGCTGAAATGGTCGTCCTCCAAGCGCCTTAGTGAATATATCTGCTAACTGATCATTTGTAGAGACATGATTTGTCTGAACAATCTCAAGCTTACTATCATCACATATGAAATGACAATCCACTTCTACATATTTGGTCATTCATGAAACACAAGATTAGCTGCAATATGAAGTGCTAATTGACTATCACAACACATATCCATTGGAACAAGCATCCCAAAATCAGCAGTAATATCAAGAACATATTTTCTTTGTGATAGATAAATACATTCCTTACTTCGTGCAATTTCTTGTCCGAGAAAATAGTTAAGCTTCCCCAAATCCTTCACATGAAAGCAACCACTCAAGTGAGTCTTGAACTTATGAATTTTCATAGGGGAGTTCCTTGCAGTTGTATGGAAGCATTGACTACTGAGAACATATAATAATCATTTTTATTCTACAAAAAGCCATAACTCACAAGCGCGTCTGAGACTTTCGCGAACCAACAACGTGGAGACTGTTTTAAACCATATAATGATTTGTGAAAACGACATACCATACTTTTGCTAGAAGTGTTGAAGCCATGAGAAAGAGTCATAAATACTTCTTATTCTAAGCCACTTTGAGAAATAACCGAGCAATGCTCATCTTTACAACCAGAGCGAATGTGTCAGAATAATCAATTCATTCTATTTCAAAATTACCTAAGGCTATAAGGCGTGTCTTATATCTCTCTATCGTTCCATCTGCTTTATACTTGATAGTATAACCCCATTTACATCCAATCAGTGGTAGTTGTTCAATCAACCAAGTTCTATGTGTTCTAAGGCTTCCACCTCTAATCGCATTGCATCTTTAAAATTTGGACACTTCATTACTTCATTAAAAAAACCTGACACAACTCCTGCAATTATACTAGCTAAGAAAGACCTGTGGGACTCATAAAATCTGTTACAATTCATGAATTACCGTATTCATGGTCTGCACTATGCAGAGTTTTGTGTGACACAGTCTGAATCATTGTATTAAGCACATAGTCACGTAGCTTAACCGACGCTTCTTTCCTTCTCTCTCCTTTGCCTAGTGTTGTGTCACACATCGTTTCAACATGTGGTTCAGACTGAAGACGTGAACGGCCTGTCTCATCCTCTGCTACAACAGTCACTTCCTCTGTGCCACTTGGATCTACTATTTTGACAGTCGGTTATTGTGGTAGAATCTCATTCTCTTCATATACAACAATATTTTCCCCAAAAGACCCCAATTTTTAGGAATCAACTTTGTCTACTGTAGGGAAAGTTGTTTCTCTAAATAGGGAAATTTTTCTTCAACAAAAGTGACATCCCGAGATATGAATAACTCATGTGTGTTCAAATCAAATAACGTCCATCTTTTCTTCACATAAGAATACCCCATAAAAACACATTTCTTGCTTTGATTCACAAATTTATCTTCATCGCGTTTCTAATTATGCGCATAGGTAAGGCACCCAAAAATACGTATGTCACTGTACATAGGAGTTTTTCCAAAGATGATTTCATAAAGAATCTTTCTTTTGTGTAACTCACATGGTGTCCTATTGATTAAATATGCAACACTCAGTACACATTCACCCCAAAATCGTATTGGTAAATGTGTTTGAAACATCAATGCTCGTGCTACATTCAATAGATGACGATGTTTCTTTTCTACTCTCTCATTTTGTTGAGGAGTCCCCACATAGGATGTTTGATAAACAATTCTTGTATCCCAAAAATAATTCATCATCTTCATAAATTCACTTTCATTATCACTACGCTTCCTTCACATGCTTGTCAAATTGTCTCAGTATGAGAACAAAGAAATCCACCATAGTTTACTCCACCTGCTTCTTATCACAAGAAGACAAACCCATACAACTCTTGAAAAATCATACAATACAATGAGAAAATAAGCTCCACATGAAATTTGTGTTCGATATGGTCTCATAAATCATAGTGAATCATCTCAAAATACTCTTTTGTTTTATCAATTCTCAATGAAAACTCACTAAGACATTGCTTTGCTTTAAAACATATATCACAACAAGAGATGAATGCACTCTTCAGGTCAACCACTGACAATCTCTTTATCACCTTCTCAGAGGCGTGACCCATCCTCTTATGTCAAATCTCCAAAGACTCCAAACGTCCCAATTTCTTGACATGTCGAAACCTCTGAATACCTTGTAGAAAATACAGTCATTCTTTCTGTTTTCCAACTCCAATTGGAATATGCAAATCAAGAACTTACAATAAGATTTTGTTTTCTCCATACTTTTTCAGCCACGAATCAGGATATCCTTTCAATTGATAACAAAAATGAATATCATGACCATCAATAGCGGCTCATATAGGAGGGCGGGGAGTGCGACCGCCCCGAGACCCAACCCGTGTTCTGTTGATTTAGGGTCCATTTTTTTTATAAAATTTTGAAAATTAGATATATAATTATATATATATATATATATTTGTATATATATATATATTTGTATTTTAAGGTTTCGGAATATATTTTACGATCAAAATCTAATACATAAACTTTTAGTAGTGTTACTTAATTTTTTGTATAAATAAAAATAAATGCCCAAAAAATTATGTTTTGTTCAGAGACCCATAAAATTTTTATGTCGGCCACGATGACCATGCTTCGAACAATAATAACATACAATACCTCGATTTTTATATTTTATTGTGTGATGACTTTGAAATTTTCTTCTAAATCAAACTTCCCAAGCCTTTTTGCTTATGATACCATAAAATATTCTATATTAAATTGACTCAAAATCCCAAAATTTTAAAATCGAAATTCTTAAATATTCATATTTGGAAAACTATAACTCTATACAACGAAACAAATCCATATACACAAAATCTATATACATAAAATCCACATATATCTTAATTAATAGACTTTTTCATTGGTTAAAACTAAATTTAACAACATTTACCACGAATACATTCTGTCAAAGTTGACGTATTTAGTTTTTTCATTATTGGCGAAAATGTTTGATTGATTCATCAAGATGCTTACTTTTTTTTTACCAAAAAATAAAATAAAAAGAGCTTACTTTTCACTTATTCAATCACCACTTGCTACAAACCTTTCTCCCTACAAGTAGTCAACAAACCATCTCTTGCATTATTAAACATACTAGATGAAAACCCGCGTAGACACGCGGGTGTAATTTTTTATAAAATTCTAAAT
>OVBE01012584.1:0-13284 GCA_900406425.1 Iberis pinnata
CTAGTGCTTGCCATGTCTTCGGTGCGTCTATGTTTCCTTTATCTAATAGTCCCCAGCAGAGTCGCCAATAGTTGGATCTAGGATTGTCGATCCGAAGATTTAGGTTCGTATTTGATAAAGGAGAATTACAATTTGATGATAGGCGCGTCGATAAAACCGACGCATTTAAAGTGTCTGTTTACAAAGGATCTTAATTCGTCGACAGAGTGGTGGATCGTCGGAATTAGCTCTGACTTCTCTCTCTAAAAATCAACCTTTTTCCGCTTCGAGATGGTCTTCTATTTATACCTGGCTCGTCATCATTACGTGTAGCTCGCTAGGTCTCCTGTTCATGCGGCGACACAGCTAATAGGGCACTGTACGCCGCACATAGGGGACTGTAGACACACTGTTGGGACGGCTGGTTCCGCGCGTACTGACGCGCCGGTGAGGTGGGCTTCTACTTCTTCCTTCCGCTTGTGGGCTTGTCTTGACGGGTCTGGAGGCTTGAGCCCATACCCTAGAGAGAGAGAGAGAGAGAGAGAAAGAGAGAGAGAGAGAGAGAGAGAGAGAGAGATGAATACAATGGTAAAATATAATTAAAAGAAAATGAATAGACTATATAATATTTATGTGTTAGTATTACTCTAAATTTAAAAGCTTATAAATATAATAAAACATCAAATTAAATTATTCAAAAATTATATGTGATAAAAACCCAAAAGTAATTAAAAGGAGAAAATAACAAACTAAAATGATTATTTGAAAACTATCACTTTTATTGGAATAAAATTGACAAGTTGGTCGAAAAGAAAAAATATCAAAAAATTAGAAATCAATAAAAATATATTACTGAAATAAATTAGTCTAAATTTGAAGCAAAATACAATTTCTTACAACTAATTTAAAATGTTATAAAAATCGGGGCCTCCAAACTTTTTATTTGATGTGGGCTCTGAGGCGATTGCTTTTTTTGCTAACACTATAAGCACGACTTTGCTTCGTATTTATAAATATGTCCGTTTTACCTATAATTTTGTAAGTCTCTAACATACTTATGTAAGTTTGTAGTAGATTTTGTACGTCTGCCAAAAAATATGTCAGATTTGCTGCATACTACAATAAGTATGTGATGTCTGTCTCAATTTAATTTAAGTTTACCATAACTTGTTATAAGTCTGTCTCACGTCTGCCACAAACTGTTGTAAATTTACAATAGATTACTATAAGTTAGACATTTATGTCATGTTTATAAGTTTTCGCGAACTTTTAAATTGCAGACTTTATTTTTATTTAATGCTTTTTTCAGACTTCGCATGACTGGCTGATAATTTCAATACTAAAGCTAAACTCAAATTAGTATATTTAAACACAGAAATTTAAATCATAAACCCTTAAAATTTAATTTTTATGTTTTCGATATATTTGGAATAAAAATATTTTAATTGTATATTTGGAAATTGCATAGTATTTTTAGAACATATATAACCTTACTTTTGTGGTATATTATGAAACTAATTTTTTAATTATGAATCACTACAAGAGAAAAGGTATTTTACATCATTAATAATGTATCAAAAAAATAAATGATATAAAATAGAATCATTTATCAATAATTGATATAAAATAAAATCATTTACATATAAATGATATATAATATTTAATTTTACATCAATTAACATAAATGTTGTTATTAATATAAAATTAATATCAATTGAAATAAAATGATATAAAATACTTACCATTTACATCATTTTTAAAACAAGTAATACAAATTACTATTTATTTGCATTATTTTAAAATTTTGATACAAACTATATATTTTCATCAATTAAAAACTGATGTAACTACTCATTTGATTAACATATATTTCTTTGGTACTGTGTTAATGTTAATAAATGACACACATAGAATCAAAATTAAATCTAATGAATTTATATTTTCTTTAAATATATTGTGGGCAATAATTTTATAGTTTATTCGTTAATTTCATTTAAATGCAATATTTTTATAGCGTTAGTCTTCATATTTATATACCCATGAAATTCCATTTTATTTTAAAATAGACAGACATGTAAAATTTATATAAAGTTAGCTTTTTATATAGAATTTATACACAAAAGTTTCGTACGTACACTTACGTTTTCTTCTTCTTAGGTGGAAGATGAGATAATTTCTTAAGTACGTACTAACAAAATGACTTGAATATTCTTTCTTAAAGGAGATGTACCTTTTCTTTTTTTCTTCAACGCTTTTTACACACAAAAAAATGAATATGTATTAGTGGTTTTTCTAATTCATCAAATGCATTAAATTATAGAATTGATTTTAATTTACTAAATTTCATTTATTAAAATATGCAAAACAAGATAAAAAAAAAAAAAATCATGTTTATCTCAACTACTAGTGATATTTTTCTTTGGAGATTTTCTTGTTTGAACCTCCAATCTTATAGCAACAACTACTTCAATATATTCTTCATCTTCCTCTGAAAATAATCATTTTCCCATATCCAATAACTCTCTACTTTCTCATATCATAAAATTTTCACAAACTAGCAATTAACAACTAGGTAATTCTTAATTACTTACATCTTTTTAAAATTGTTTATGTGATATGATTGACATACCAAAAACTTTGTATATGTCTAATTGTTCAGCAATTTTCCTGTTTAAATTTAGATTTGCACTATGTATTTCAGTTATCTATTGGATGGATCATCCAATAGAGGTAAGTTTATTAGGTTTTTCTTCACTATTAACGACAATTGATTATATATTTGTTAGTTTTATAATTAATAATACTTAAGGGGTATTATTATTAGATTTTTGTTATATTACATTATACTGAGAAGTTAAATCCATATGGATGTTTGTAACGAATTAACATTCATATTTTTTTGTTTTTTGTGATTTTTTTTTTTTTGCAGAAAATCAGTGCTAGCATCAAAAGGAATAATAAAGAAAAAGATGACTAAAGTTAATATTTTATAGTTATATTGGCAAAATTTTATAGTAATTGTAATTTTATTTATTTTTATATGAATTAGTTTTTAGTCAACAATGTAATTTAGTTTTGTGTACATTAATGAGAATTTAAATATCTATTTAATGGTTAGAGTTATTATATTCTTTCCGGTAGCAAAAAGATATAACCAAAAAGTTACTAACAATTTTTTAAAAATAACATCAGTTATTGTAAATGACATTATTATTAGAGATATATTTCTTATAAAATTAATTTTAACATCATTTGATTATAAGTGTTACAAATAAGTATATCATTTAATGAAATTGGCACTATTTGTAGAGTCACTTATGAAAATTGACACTAATATTTACATCAATTATTTACAAATGATACAAATATTGATGTCAGTTATTATAAATGAAACAACATTAAAATCAATTTTTCAGATTGATGTAAAATATGACATCATTTTTAATAAATGAAACATATTGACATCAATTACGCAATCGATGTAAAATTTACATCAATCTTTCTAACTGATGTAAAATATTTGCATCATCACTTATTAAGTCACTTATTTAAGTGATGTAAAATTCATTTACATCATTTATAACTGATGCAATTATTAAAAATAAATGATATAAAACACATTTTTTCTTGTAGTGAATGGTCTAATTTAACACCTGTAATCCAATGTGAGAGTTTCTTTTTCTTTTAGTCATCCCTACAATTTATAAAATCTAAAAGTATTAGTTTTAAATTATCAGTGGTCACTCTTTATCCTTACAATTATAATCTATAAACAAAGACGGGAGACATGTCTCAACTACAAGATTCTACCAGAGAATAACAAAATGACTTTACTAAAGCAAAGTTGTAATAATGTGATATTTTCGTTGTGTTTTATCTTCGCTTATACGACATATTTTTATTATAGATCATTCACCCATGAAGTACTTTAGTATAGTTTTGTCATATAATTAATAATCGAAGATAAATATTTTTTAATGAAAGAATAACTAAATCAATTTTTTTAGAAAAACCACTATTCCTGAATTTTTTAAAAATAGTTGTATCTAATCATATAAAATGTTGTTGTTATAATGTATCCGCTTTTTTAACGAACTGATGTAAACAATGATGGTGAAGGTTCTCAAACGCCAATCTAACCCTTATCGTATCACCATTCGCGAAAACCAGCTCCTGGAAAAAGTATATCTGCTTGCGACATTCAAGCGTAATCAAAACTCGTCCACTCTCAATATCGCACTCTACTACCTCACCCAGAGCAGAGCCAACTGTTCTTAGAGTCTCCTCAGCTCTGTAAAGTTGGCGTTACAAATTGATATAATAATAAAAGCCAAATAGAAAAACCACTATTCCTGAATTTTTTAAAAATAGTTGTATCTAATCATTTAAAATGTTGTTGTTATAATGTATCCCGCTTTTTTTACGAACTGATGTAAACAATGATTTGATATAATAATAAAAGTTATGACGTTAAGCCAAATAGAAAGCGTCCTTCCAATCTATGAAGGTACCTATTATTCATGTATGAGTCATTGTGACTACATCTTACATGAAGCATGTGCAAACGCGCATCTCAAGAAACATAATCCATTGCATGCTCACTCGCTTATGCTAAAAGTTGTTACTAATAAATGTACCTTTGGATATCTCTATGAGCCGCCGAGGAAAGGTCACTTCGATTGTCAGCATAACAGTTGTGGTTTCGTCTATGAGACGACTTCAAAAGATACAAATTTCAGACCAGATTTACAGTGTGCTTCGATTTCTGAACCTTTTGAATATCAAGGTCATGAGCATTCTTTATTCCTAGCTCTAACTCCAACAGAAGAGTCTAAAGCAATATGTCAAATATGCCAAATAGGCAAAGTACGAGGACTTACTAGGAAACTAAATTGCATCGAATGCAATTATGTAATATGCTTTAGGTGTGCTACTTTACCATTCAAGGCAAGGTATAAGCATGATAAGCATTTCCTCACGTTTAAGAAGGAGGAGGTGGTGGCAAGTGATGATAATGGTTCAGGCTGGTGTGAAGCATGCGAAGAAAAAATAGTATATTCAGGAAAAGGTGGATTTTATGCGTGCGATGAATACTAATAAGAGAATAATCAGAAGAATATAATATTTAGACTCTTGGCCAATGTAATGTATATATACAAGAGAGTTGTTAAGATATTCTAAACTAGTAAGATACTCTAAGATATTTATTTCATACAATATTTGATATAACTCTAATACTCCCCCTCAAGTTGGAGGGTGAAGATTAAGAACACCCAACTTGGGAAGAAGATGATCAAATTGTTGCTTTCCTAGAGGCTTAGTAAGAATATTCGCAAGTTGGTCATTAGTTCGAACATGCTCCAAAGTGAGAAGACCAGCTGTATAGGCGTCACGAACACGATGACAATCCGATTCGATATGCTTCGTCCGCTCATGAAACACCGGATTGCTAACAATATGGATAGCAACTTGACTATCACAAAGAAGACGAACCGGATGTAGAGAAGAATCAACACCAAGATCTGGAAGAATGTTAGTAATCCACTTGATCTCAGAGAGAGCAGCGGCCATTGCACGATATTCTGATTCGGCTGAGGATGCAGAAACCATTTGTTGTTTTTTCGTTTTCCACGAAACCAACGAATCACCAAGCAAGACGACATAAGAGCTCAAGGATCGCCGAGAGAGCGGACATGTAGCCCAATCGGCATCGCAGTAAACCTGTAACCGGAGATCAGAATTAGAGGGCAAGAACACACCTTGACCGAGCGTAGACTTAAGGTAGCGCACAATTTTTAGAGCTGCTTCCCAGTGAGCTACTCTTGGTGCATTCATAAACTGTGAAAGAAGATGGACAGAATAACCAAGTTCAGGTCTGGTGAAGTTAAGATATACCATGCGTCCTACCAAGCGTCGGTAACGGCGTGGATCATCGAAGAACGGACCAGTATCGGAGGCAAGACGCTGGTTTTGGTCCATGGGAATGAGTGACGGCTTACAGCCCAATAAACCAGTTTCTTCAACGATATCCAAAGAGTATTTCTGTTGAGAGAGGAAGAAACCGTCCTTTGAACGAGAGAGTTCTACACAAAGAAAGTATTGCGCAGGACCCAAGTCTTTCATTTTGAAGCAAGTGCTCAAGTAAGTCTTGAATTTCTGCAGAGCGTGAAGATCATTACAAGAGATCAACAAGTCATCTACATAAACAAGGACCCGTAACTGCAAAGTAGCTCCAGAGTAGGTAAATAAGGAGTAGTCATAATAAGACTGTATAAAACCGAATCTCAGTATAGTGGCAGAGAGCTTAGCAAACCAGCATCGCGGAGCTTGTTTAAGACCGTATAAAGACTTCCGAAGCCTGCATACTTTCGTTGGATCAGAAGATTTGAAGCCAGGAGGCTGCTTCATATAGACCTCTTCATCAAGATCGCCGCGTAAGAAGGCATTATGGACATCCATTTGATGTACATGCCAATTCTTAGCAGCTGATACGACAAGGAGACTACGCACTGTAGCCATCTTAGCAACCGATGCGAAGGTCTTGTCATAGTCTTCGCCTTCAATTTTCCGATTACCGAGGCACACGAGACGAGCCTTAAACCTCTATATAGAACCATCAGCCTTAAACTTCAGTTTGTACACCCATTTAGAACCAATAATCGTCTTACCGGGAGGAAGATCTGTCAATTCCCAAGTCTGATTTTGCTCAAGTGCAGAAATTTCCGAACACATCGCATCTTTCCAATTTTGATCAGCAAAAGCTGCGGCATAAGAGGATGGTTCGTGACCTGCAGTAACAGCAGCCACAAAGATCTTGTGTGCAGGTGAGAAATTGTAATCAGAGATGTAATTATGCAGAGAGTAAGGAGTCAAACCAGAGACCGTTCGGGATGGATGAGATTGAGTATCGGTAAGAGAGGGAATGGGTGTAGAAGAGTGAACAGCCGAGTAAGTTACGTAATCCTGAAGCTTGAGTGGCAAAGCTTTAGAACGTTGACCACGACCTAATGCCGGAGAAGAAGAGTCAGCCGGATTAGGAACAGAAGCAGGCGAAGTAATAAGTGGAGAATCCGAAGGTGGAGATGCGGCAGATTCAGTGGACGAAGAAGACTAAACCAGAGGAGAGGATTCAATCGGAGAAGAGACAGATTGATGAGAACTCCCCCTGTCGTCCAATGGAACTTCTTCAAGCAGCAGGTCATCAGCTGCAACTTCAGTAGGAATAGAAGAAGGAGGCGATGTGGCAGATAATTCTTCAGAGGAGATAAACGGAAATATGTGCTCCTTGAAAACCACATTGCGAGATATCACGAATTCTTTGGCATCAAGGTCATAAAGCTTCCAAGCTTTCTTTCCCGAGGGGTACCCTACAAAGATACAGCGCCTGCTTCGTGGCCCAAATTTGTCCTTGGAACTAGAACGGTAATGAGCAAAGCAAAGTGAACTGAAAACTCGCAATTCCGAATACTATGGTTTAGCCGCATAAAGCTTTTCATAGGGAGAAAGACCATGGAGAACAGTAGTAGGTGATCTATTAATGAGGTAAGTGGCAGTAATAACAGCTTCACCCCAGAAGAAGATTGGTAGAGAAGCTTGAAAAAGCAAGGCACGAGCGACATTGAGAATATGTCGGTTCTTTGGTTCTACCCGTCCGTTCTATTGCGGCGTATCAACGCAAGAAGTTTGATGAAGACTTCCTGTTTGATTGAAGTATGATCGAAGGCAAGTAAATTTTGTGCCGTTATCACTTCGCACAGTCTGGACTTTGTGAGAAAATTGTCTCTCGGCCATTGAACAGAAATTCGGTAAAATTGTTTTAATTTCATATTTTTCAAGCATGAGGTATGTCCATACAGCTCGTGTATAATCGTCCACAATTGTTAGAAAATACACCGCACCGCAGGAAGAGGCTACCCGATAAGGTCCCCAGACGTCGCAATGAATAAGGGAAAAAGGATCACTTGTTTTATTAAAACTATCAGGAAAAAACCAAGCGTGTCTGCTTCGCCTTAAAACAAATGTCACATGGACTAAGACGAGCTGGAAATTTTGAGAACAAATCAGAAGTGGACAAAGTAGAAAGCACATAATCGGAGGGTGACCGAGTCGACGGTGCCAGAGAGTAGATTCAGATGTAGATGCCGTAACTCGATGAACAGAAGCAGCAACACTGTCTTCGAAATAGTACACCCCATTCCGCGCCTTACCGACGCCAATCGTCATCGTCAGGGAACGGTCCTGTAAGACAAACATGGAGTCACTTAGCAAGGCAAAACGTTGAGACTGCTTAAGTAACCGCGAAGCAGAGATTAACGTGCAATTCAAATGAGGAACAAATATCACATTCGGTAATGTGATTGTCGAAGATAACGACAATTCACCCAAATGAGTACCAAACGCAGAGCTACCATCAGCAAAACCAATGGAACAAGGAGTACTCAGCCTCGTAAAAGCGCTAAGAAGGGACGCATCACCGGTCATGTGGTGAGAGGCTCCGGTATCAAGGATAAATGAACCCAAACTTGTGGTACCTGACATCTTTTCTAAGGAAACAGAGGATTTTTCTTGTAAGATTTGAGTGAGAGCCCTCCATTGGTCTTGTGTGAAGTCTGGAAAAGATGAGGAATTAGATGTTGTAGCATGTGCAACACTCACACCTCGACCACGTCCAGAGGAGTCACCACGTCTGCCTCTATTTCCCCGACCACGGGATCCCTGTCTTGATTGCTCTCGGTCAGTGAACCAGTCGGGATATCCGACAAGTAACCAGCAGGTGGATTTATCGTGACCAGAGCGGCTGCAGTGAGAACAGTAAGATTTGTTTCGAGATGCGGCTGAACGAGACTGCGGATTGTCCGTATGGGTTGTTAAATCCATGGTAGTGAAACGTTGTGTTGCAAAGCCAACAGCTTCTTGGACCTGCTCTGTTTGTCGCGAAGCCATTCTACGCTGTTCTTCACGGATCACACGAGAGTAAACATGTGTGAGAGACGGTAGAGGATCACTGCTTATAATCATCGCTGTAACGTTACCGAAACGTTCCTCATCTAAACCCATTACAAATTGATGCACGCGCTCCTCATCTCTTTCTTTTGAAAGATCAACAGTAGATCCACACGAACAGAGAGGTGGCTATTGGTAGGCAAGTAGCTCATCCCAAATAGTTGATAGCTTTCCGTAATACTCCATTACAGATAAACCATGCTGGCGTAGAGAAGACAATTGAGTCTTTAGCTGATGAACGCGAACTTTATTTCCGACAGAGAAACGTTCACGAAGAGATTCCCAAAGGACATAAGCATCGGCCACAAAAGTGACAGTAGATCGGATAGAAGGTTCGATTGAAGTCTTTATCCACCCTATGATCATGGAATTTACAGAGATCCATGAATCATAATTAGAATCAGATTTGGTAGGTTGGAGAAGAGAACCGTCGATGAAACAGAGTTTGCATTTTGCTTTAAGGGCATTAGTCATCTCAATTGCCCATTCATTATAATTTTGACCAGAGAGAATCACCGAGGTGATGAGAGCACCTGGATTTTCAGATGCATAAAGAGAATAGGGAGAAATCTTAGAATCTGCAATTGAAGATTTCTCAGGAAGAGATTTTGTTTCACTCTCAGTGTCTGAGACGTGAGACATGATGAAAAGAAAAGATAAATTTGCTCAAGGAGCGAAAAAAAACTTACAGAGATCGCAGAAATCGATTTTGCTCTGATACCATGATAAGAGAATAATCAGAAGAATGTAATTTGTTATTTAGACTCTTGGCCAATGTAATGTATATATACAAGAGAGTTGTTAAGATATTCTAAACTAGTAAGATACGCTAAGATATTTATCTCATACAATATTTGATATAACTCTAATAAATACTGTTGCACCACTCTTCATGTTGATTGTTTGCTTGGTATAGACCCATATATGAAACATGATCAAACCATTAAACCTTTATATGAGTTTGTTACTATTCATCGCAACAATACATTTACTCGTCCGCTGTGCTCTCGTTGTAACGAACGTTGTCAACACAAATTAGTCTTCAAATGGAACGATAATACATTTTGTTCTCTATCATGCATAAGTTAGAACTAGTTGAGCTTTTGAAATATATGAAACTTTTCTAAGCTAATTTTCTTTGTTCTTTCTTCTGTTTCGGCCATTGTTCTTTACGGTCTTTGTACTGTTACTTCTTATAGTCTTTGTTATTGAATGAAACATTTATTGTAAAAGACTTTTATTTAGTTACCTAAACTTCTTTGAGAATACATATAAATACGATATGAAGATGGAAAATACCATTTAATTAGATCGTCATCCTCAATGAACAAAAAAAAAACAGAGATCTAACCTTTCAAAATATGTCAGACTCCCAGATTCTGAAGATTCACGCAGTAAGAAATCCAGCCATAATCCTATTCTAAAAAACAGTGCCGGTCCAAAACTATTAGGAACCTCCGGGCAAAAAAAATTTGGGCCCCTTAAATTTTATTTTTTTTAAAAAAAATTAATCAAAATTTTAATGTATTAGATATTTATTGTAAATTTTTTATAAATATATATTAAATACAAATAAATTTTATTGATTTTTCTTTAAAATCACTATTTAAAAAAATAAAAATAAATTATTTAAAAATTTTTAAAAATTTGAACCAAAAATTATCTATTCAGGGGAAGGATGGTCGCCCCTAGTATTCCTCCCATTAAGCTGGCACTGCCAATAAATAAGTTAATTAGTACATCACTTAATTTTCTTAAAGTCAAGAGGTATGGGGCACATGGTCGCTCCAACGGTTTCTAATACCCTAATCCAAAAGAAAAATTGTACTCTTTGTACACAAAAAATAAATGGACCCCAAAAATTTGTCCTAAAACCGGGTCAATTAATTTTAGACCCTGATATATTTGGAGCCTAAACTAATAATAAAATATAAATATCTTCTACCCACATGCATTCATGCATGATATATCTATATCACCTTCTAAATAATGTTTATATTAGATAAAAGATTTGTAATGACAAAAAACAAAAAAAACAAATGCTTTTAAAAAGAAGAAGTAAATGTCCTAATCGCCGGTTTACATGGTTTACGCCACAAACCGGCTCTGATGGGACATCAGCCCTGTTAGCTGAAGGTTAGGTCTAACCTATGGTAGTTCACTAATATATATATATGAAGCTCGTGGAATTAGATTCAAGGTGGATTGTTGCGCGGTAATGTTCAAAGCTTTGTTTAAGTTGAATCACATTCATTGTTAAACAGGTTCTGGCTATGCCAATAACCAGAATTAAACTAAAAAGATTAAGGAGGCTTTTAAGTAAATCATTAAGAGAGTTTGCCGTCGAAACTGTCCACTTAGATCATTTCCAATGGAGGAACTCACCAAAAATTTCATAACTTATTTTTAATCTTTTTATATTTAAATTATTGATTAAGAAGCTTAAAAAACTTAAAACAAATCACTACAAGAAAACACGGCAAAACCGACGGGCATATCTGTCGGTTTTCCGTCAATAAAGGGGTTAAACCGACGGAATATCGACCGATGTTGTTGGTCGGTTGTAGATCGTCGGTTTTTAAAATCTGTTGAAAATATCAACGGATTATCGACGAAAATAAACCGACCGATTATCGACAGCTTATTCTGTCATATTTTTTACCCGAATTATATTGAAGGAAAATCGAAGGATTCTTTAAAATATATTAACGGATTATTGACAAATATAACTAGTTTAAACCAAATCAATTACCTAAACCATCCACTTAGTCTTTTATCTTTGAATTTTCAAGTTTACTGTTGACTTTTTCCTAATTACTGTTGACTTTTGAACTGTTGACTTTTTTTGACTTTTTAAATTGTGCATGTTTGAATGTTTAAACCAACATTCTTAATGGCATAGACTAAGCATGATTCACATAGGATTAATGAGTTGAACTTTACATGAATTGGATGATATCTTAAGTACTTTAATGACATAATTAAACTTAAGTATTTGCTAGACATAGGATTAGCAAATTTTCTGTTTATTAAATTGGTGACGTTGCCATTTCATGACTGATTTTAACCATTAGTGCTCTGAATTTTTTTGGAACTAAGCCCACTTTCTTTTATTGTGCTAATTTCTCTATTCTCTCTTGTTGTGCATTTCAGGTGTATGAACGTGAGAAGTAGAGGACCAACCAATCTCATTCCACTAGTTGAGGATATTCGCGCACTTGAAAGACAACAAACTTGGGAACGACGAGAACAAGAGCGACTTGCTCATCTTCGACGATTGTATTTGGAGATGGATAACCCCAACAACAACGGTGGTGCACAAACCATAGGAGAGAATGATGCCCCTAACGCTCATACTCAGCGTAGAGGGATTAAACCACCGGCTATTACTAATAAAAACTTCGAAATCAAGTCTAGTCTCATCACTATGGTTCAGAAATCGAAGTTCCACGGTCTACCTATGGAAGATCCTTTGGACCATTTGGACAATTTTGACATGTTGTGCAACACTGTCAAGATAAATAGAGTGACAGAAGATGCTTTCAAGCTCAAATTGTTTCCCTTCTTTTTGGGAGACAAAGCTCATTCATGGGAAAAGAACGTCCCAAATGCTCCAGTGGAAACTTGGGACGCTTGTAAAAAGGCGTTTCTAACCAAGTTCTTCTCCACATCAAGAACTGCAAGAATCCAGAATGAGATATACGGGTTTGTGCAAAGAGGAACTGAATCCTTTGGTGAAGCGTGGGAACATTTCAAGGGCTACACACTCCAATTCCCGCACCGTGGTTTCTCCGGTGAGAGCCTCCTTAGTAATTTCTACCGGGCTCTTGCCCCTAAATTCAAGATGATCCTGCATACTGCAAGCCAGGGAAATTTCTTCAGCCAAACCGAAGCTGATGGTTTGCAACTTGTTGAGAATCATGCTCAAAGTCATAGTACTTATGGAGATGACTAGGATCGTTCTAACATGGATGTTGGTGGTGATAGTGGCTTCAAGAAGGATTTGAAGTCTCTAGAATACAAGCTAGAAAAATTCCTGCTTTCTCAACAAGGAGCAGTCAATTTTGTGAGTGATGTCCAAGAAGGATACCAACCTCCACAAGACACTATTCAAGCGGAGATCAACTATGTTGGTAACCAAGGCTACAACCAAGGTTACAACAACTATCACCACAACCAAACCAGTTTCCAACCCATGCCTCAATTCAACAATCAAAATGGTTTCCAACAGAAACAGCAATTCTACAACAAACCACAAGGTTTTTCTAACCCTCAAGCTCCTCAACAACAATCCCAAGGTAG
>OVBE01012586.1:0-13283 GCA_900406425.1 Iberis pinnata
GAGAGGGAGAGAGAGAGAGAGAGAGAGAGGTTGTGTTATCAACATAATCGGAGAGCTTAAGAGGCAATATCCTTGTTCTTTGATCACGACCAAGAACAGGTTCAACAACTGGTGATTCAACAGTTTCAGTAGCTATGGGTTCAACTATTGCAGCTGGTTATGTGAGTTGTAGAACATGTGACAAAGGACTTGAAGGTTGTTGAGCTGGCATGAAATCATCATCATCAACTGATACATTAGGTGGAGTAAGATCAGGTGATTCTGGAGTTTGTGAAGAATCATAAATAGATGATGCATATGGAAACGTAATCTCATAAAATTCAACGTCACAAGATACAAATATAGTTGTAGTATCTAGATCATATAGTTTCCAGCCATGATTTCCACCAGGGTAACTGAGAAATACACATTTGCGACTCCTATCAGCAAACTTATCACCGTTGTGATTAATGTTATGTGCATAGCATAAGCAACCAAAGGTTCTTAGTTGTGACTATGCAGGTGCTGTATCAAAGAGTATATCGAAAGGCGATTTCCCATGAGGAAGCTTGGACGAATTCCGGTTAATGAGATATGTTGTAGTGAGGATGCATTTTCCCCATATTTTGATTGGTAAAGAAGCATGGAAAGGCAGCGCCCGAGCTACGTTTAGAATATGTCTATGTTTACATTCCACTCTTCCTGTTCTGTTGAGGAGTGTAAACACAAGACGTTTCATGGCCTATTCCATTTTTGCGAAAGTATGTAGTAAGTGTTGAAAATTATGTGAATTTTTAGAGCGTAGAACCTTTACATATCTGTTAAACTATCGAGTGACTAACGCAAAGAACTGTTTGAAAGTTGATCCCACATATTGTTTTTCGGGAAGGAGGTAGGTCCATAAAGCGCAAGAAAAGTCATCTATGAGAGTGAAGAAATATTGTGAGCCACAAAAAATATGTAATCCTATAAGGACTCCATAAGTCGCAATGAACTAAGTTAAAAGTAGATGTGGCTTTATTATTGCTAAGAGAAAATGTGCTTTGGATTTTTTTAGCTTGGAAAAAAATGTCACAATCATCGTTTAAACTATTAGTAGTTCTAGAAAAACTAGAGAAAGAAGGTAGTAGATCCACAACACAATGAGACGAATGATCAGACAACGATGCCGCAAAGCTCTAGCGGTTGCAGAAGTAGTCTGAGCAGTCAGCACAATCTCAATCCTTTTCAAGTGGAACAAACCTTCACCGATACACTCACTCGCTCCAGTCAGCATCCTCGAGGCTCGGTCCTGCAAGGCGATCAATTTATCAATAATATGTCCCACAAGATAGTTATTGGTGACTAGCTGACCAAAAGATATCAAATTGATATGGAATCCATCAACAAAATAAATGTTTTGTAAACGTAAAGTATAGGTAAGCGTTATGGTGCTCTGGTAGCAAGCAAGAACACATTTTCCAGCTGGTAAAAGAATGGAAACGTGAAATACATTCCCAAGATTGTCAATAAGATCAATACAACATGTGATATGATGTATGGCTATGAAATGAAGAATCCATTGATCATGCTTACAACTCAAAATTTATGTTAATTATGGTTTAAGAATGCATATCATCGTGTTCCATTTAGGACCGAAGAAGCCGATGATACCCTCATGGTCTGCATCAGTGAGAGAGACTCCATTAGCTTGCACTTGCGAAGTAGAAGGAACCCCTTGACTTGCATTAATCTGAGGACTTGATTAACGGTGACCAGAACTATAACTAGACAACTTGCCGTCTTGAATCTTTCCATGAGGTTTGTTACCCCACCACGGTGGATCGCCGATGTTCGAAAACACGTTGGTGTATCATGAACATTGCGTTCGCAACTACTGCAAGTAAGATATGAGGAGTCTCGAGAATTATCAGTTATAGAGAGATTTACAGATGACACGCGAGCAGCAAAAACATAACATCATGTTCTTTTCTGCAATTGAACATAATGATTTTATTATGAATCAAAGTTTGACATACTATATCAATTGATGGAGATGGGACTTGAGCACATAATTGTTGTCGCACTGTGTTGTGAACTTCGCTAAAGGCCAAACAAGAAATCATGAACTCTCATATGATCAATTTCTTGTTCTTTAGTTGCGACCATATCACATTCACATTTTGAGTATTAGCACATTTTCCTAGGGAAACACTCCTACATTGCATCCGAGGTTTTAGTCAATCTACCAAAATAATCATCGATAATGGTATCCATTTGATGACAATTAGCTAAGGCATCACACAATTGTTGATAATGAGCACCACTTTTAATAGAGAATCGTCATTTAATGAGATCTCACAAACCTTTGGCATTTTCTTGATGAGAGATGTTAGATCGAAGCATATCTTCAATCGTAAGTTTAGTCCAAGTCACAATACGATGATTGTTAGCCAACTAATCTTCATAGTATGGATGATTTTTTTCTAGTTTCTAGATGTTACCATTGACAAAGTCGGACTTATGTCAGAAACTTAGAGCCATTCGCGGGCTAGAGGACCAATCGTCATAATTCTATCTTTTTAACCGGGGTTTAGAAATCACAGCTCAGTGATTACGTCCTACCAGATATCGTAAGAAGATATTGTTCGTCGTGTGTTTGTTGTGACGACGTCAATCATTTTCAAGAAGAGATTGATTCAAAGAAGACTCGATTTCTTAAGGTCAAAGAGAAGAAGTAAAACATACATAAAAAAACCAGAGATCAATTTTGATCAATAAGCTTGATAAGCTCTGATACCATGTAAAAACTTACAGAATGTAGAAAATTTCTCTTAACTTTATTTACCTCTAAAGGTATCAATATATATGCATTTACATAAAAAATAAATGTCAATCTAAGCAACCGAAACAGATATTAACAAATACACTAGTGAGATTTACTCAATGTTGCTCCATATATGTCGGAATATATCTCAATAATTTCACAGTCAATTGAGAGAATTTTTTTTCCAAAAGTTGTAGTTTATACCAATCTTAAGTTTTTGACAAAAAATTTAAGTAAAATAATAAAAAGACAAAAGCAGCTTAAAACCCATCTAATATAACTTGATCTCGTTACGGTGATTATCTCTGTAACAAATGATATGTAAATGAGTGCAGCACAATGTCACTGGACCATATATTAGGAAAATTGAATATTTTAATTGGATAATCTTAATTAGGGGGTGTCAAAATGGGTAAATGTTTCCGTCAAAATTTCCTTCAAAAACTTTTCCGCCAAAATTTTGCCGCCAAACTTTTCCCGACACAATTTTTCCGCCAAAATTTTTCATCCGAATTTTCCTGCGAAAGATTTCCTGTCAAAACATTTCCATTGAAGATTTATCTCAAAAATTTTCATGTGATGATATAAATGAAATTGGTGATGAAGTGTTGATAATGTAATTATGATGTCATAATTATCATTTATAATAACTATTTAAATAATTATTAAATTATAATGGGTAACCCATTTAGACTCATTAACCCATTAATTTAAATGGGTAATGGATTGATCCAACCCATTTAATTAATGGATTGAGTTGACTCATAACCCGTTTAACCAATGATTTAATTAGATTTGAGTTGGTTTGAGTTGGTTTACCCATTTTGACACCTCTAACCTTGATACTTTATAGATTTGTAAAAAGTCAAGAAGGAAAAAATTATGTGCTGCCACTTTTCATTAGTGATGGCAAGCTGGATTTTCCACTACTCAAAAAATCGTTTTCATTATACTAAACCAATCTAATTATATAAAAGGAAAATATGTATAAAATATTTTTTAAACTCAAATTATTTAAAAAAAACTAAAATATAATTCATCAGATTATGAACGATGATAATTTTAATTTATATTATACATGTCAACCAATTTTAAAAACTTAGTTAATTTAACTTTGTGTTTATCATATCTTATTATATAAATTTGAATTTATTAACATAACTGTTCGCACCTGGATTTTGGTGCATTCTTTTTTTTCTGTGACTAAATACCTTTATGCAGACTTCTTTTGTGATATATTTTACATACCATAAAATATATTACTAGATAACTTATGTTATTTCATCTCTACAGGACCGTTAACTCTTATTTTGATACATTTAAAAAAAAAAACTTATCCTTTTTAATCTTGATAATATAGTCTCCATTCATTAGATAGAGAAAATCGCCAAAATTTTGTGATTCGTTGCCTTATCACTCAACCATGCCGCCAAAACTATAAAAAGTAGATTCTAGTTTTCTCTTTTTTCTATTTAATAAAATAGATCGGTTTATTGTCATAAAGTATTGTATCCAGACGTTCCTCCAAGACAACAAACCCTTTTACTGATGAAAATTGTATCAACATCTATCTATCAAAGATAATTGGACAATAAAGAATGAAAACTATGCTCTATTAACTAGGATTTGCATTTATACAATTTTGAATAAGATCAACAAATTGATCTTGAAGGTAGTCAGACATATATGTTAACTATAACTCATAAAGTTATGATATTTGTCACTTTTAATTAATATTATGACAAATACCAATGTACTAGCATAAATAAATGTTAAATTTTTTCTATTGTTAGTCATATACTTTCTTCTAAAAAAATTCTTAATGGAAACTATAAAGTCAAAAAGAAACAACAATAAAAAAACACATTGAATTTTAAAAGATTTCACGAGATTTAATTAGGCAGTGATATAGGCGAGAAGGAAGACTCAGTTTGTATCTAAATTCTAAGGTGGATAAAGAATGGAAAGGAAGGATTCTAGGCTTATACCTACGAAAATGCTTTGGATTCTGCATCTACGAAACGATTCACGTGATTTGAGGGATCTTTTAGAATTCTACCTATAATTTAACCTCATAAATGGGTTGAACCTTTTTAAAAAAATCCATTGACCTGGGAGAATGTTCACTAAACTAAGATAAATTTACTGTTAATAATGGGTTTGCCACCCCTATCAATATCAATATCTGAATAGACTTTGGGACTAAAGTTGAAGGCTCAGTTTGATCACAAGATAGCATAAAGAAGATCTCAATTGAGAGGTCCAAGCTTGGCTCATCACAAGAGACTAAGCTCGGCTCACCGAGCATTCTAAATTTGATCCAAGAAAGATTTTCATGAGATAATCATCCAGTCGAATCAACTATCTTTGAAACCTATATAAATGTAGGTTAACCTTGTACTTTTAGATATTTATTTGGACGAGCACATCAAATTCTTCTGAAACTAGTAAAAGAATGAAATTGATTTATTTTCAAAACTCAAAACACTATTAAGAGCATTTCCAAAACGAAACATCTTGAAGTTTAAAATTTGATATTTTACAATGTAGTCCTTTTATTTTCAATCATATTTAAATACATTTTTATAACTATTATATATGAATAAAACATACGTTACACATGCAACATAATTAATAAAATACTACATTATGATATTAATCAAAACTAAATTGTAAAGTGCAATTAATGTAGCATGGTTATACTTTTGTCTAATAATTGCTTAAAATAATGTTGTTATTTTGTATAAAAAGTTTAAATTTTATGCGATATTTTATTTTTATTTTAAGTTGATTTTTTGAATTTGGTAGGTTAGAATTTATTTATATTCAAGAAATAAAATTATAGGAACTAAAATGATAATAAAAAATCTTAATTCAATATATTTATGAGTATATTAAAAGTATAAGGACTCAAACACGAAATACGTGAAATAAAAATTTGAGGTTTTAATGTTGCTTTTGAAGAAACCTTTTATTTCAGATTATCTTATCATCCTAATTAAATAATTTATATTTTTTTAAGTTAAACTCAAAAGATGAGTGCCACTAAATGAAAAGGTAGTATACAACTTTGATCGGCCTCATGACATAAGTTCAAGTTCTCATTTTTTAGATCTTGCAAAAAAAAAAAAATATATATATATATATATGTAATATTATGATATCTCCAAGGCTAACACTATCTTAGCATGGAAATCACACTATTTTTGTGTGGAAATCACATTACAAAATCACACTTCTCCAACCACAACATCAAATATCACACTAACAAGAATATTTATATTATTATACTCCCTCCGTTTCACAATATAAGTAGTTTTAGAGAAAAAAATTTGTTTCAAAAAGATTGTTGTTTTCACTTTTCAATGCAAAATTTAATGTATTTTTATGTTTTTTGACCCTTTATATTCTGCAGAATGATTTATTATTGGTTGGTTTGTTTTGGAATGCGGATTTTATCTTAAAAAACTTAAAATTAAATACCTTTCTTAATAGTTGTGCACAAACCTTAAACTACATACAATATGAAACAGAGGGAGTATTATTAAACTAAAGATTCTCTTCATTGTTAATAGCTTATTCAAATACATATTATTATTTATAATGGATTAATATAACTCACAAATCAATTTAAAAATTATTTTAAAACATAATTACATTACACTAGAAAACATATTGCATAAATATTAATAAAAATACACAAGGAAAAAAATTACAATATACTTATTCTCGGAATTAATATATTCGAACCATAAATGTTTAATTAAAGCATCTCGAAGTTCAAAATGGGCTTCTCGATCCTTGATTTTTTTGTGTCGAGCTAAAAATTCTTGAAATCGAGAATCCTCGTTACCCGTCATCTAACGTTCTGCGCTAGGAACTTCGATTTTTCTTCAATTCTTACATCAAAATCAAGTTCATTCTCTATGACCATATTATAAATTATGATACAACTTGTCATTATATCATGTAACACTTTTTTACTCCATAAGTGTGATGGTCTTGCCACAATTGCAAATCTTGATTGCAATACTCCGAATGCACAATCCAAGTGTTTTCTACATGCTTCTTGTTTCGTAGCAAATAATTTATTTTGTAAAACCATGTGGATCGTAAATTGTTTGAACAGAAGTTGACCATTTTGGATATATACCATCAACTAGATAATAGCTCATGTTATAACTTTTTCCATAATAACATAGTTATCGGGTGGGACAGTACCTTCAGCTAAATTAGGAAAAAGATGTGATGCCTCTAGTACATCAATATCATTATTAGATCCTTGGTAGATCTAAATATGAATGTCAAAATTCAAAAATCGTAATTAGCTACAACTTATAGATTATATAATTGTATGTTTAATATATTTTAACTTAGCTTTATTTAATATTTTTCACTTTTATTAGCATTATATTTTAGATTAATTAAAATTACTTTATATATATTGAAACTAACTACACATATAAATATTTAACATGAATAAGAAAATATACTCATTTTATTGAATAACACAATATATCATTACAACAAAACTAAATATATAGTTATAAAAAACTTATATTGTTGCTATAATGTCACACTAAATAGTGTGACACTGTAACCAAAAATAGAATCTCTCTAAAATAGTATTGGCGTTGTCATCCCATTTGAGTGTTCAAAAGTTAACTCGACATTTATTTTGCCGTTATGCCTTTTGATTGCAGAGGCATTAGTATATCGAGAAAAAAAAATCTCAATTAAATATTTAATTTTTTTTCAAGATTAACTCTTTAACTTAAACGATGAGATGTTGATTCTAAAATCACTATGTTACTAGATTTAATCCGCGCTTGCGCAGGAAAATAATTTTAAACTTTTTTTGTTTCTTCCTGAAAATTAATGATTTATTTTTCTAATTTAAAAATATATATTGGTGATGTAGTTAATGTTTTATGTTTACAATTATTTATGTTTATTTAGTTAAGTTTTTACTTAACTGATAAGAATAAGAATATATAACAAATAATGTTCAAGAAAATAATTTGAGACATTGTCAAAGCCATGTTTTGGAAGATCTTTTTGAAAATTACATTCATTTTTTTCTTTAAAGGTTTACTATCTTCATCAACGATAAGAATTTTCACTCCCATTTTGAATGTAACTCTTGATAAGTCCATGAGAAAACACTGGTATAGGCAAGAAAAGATCCACTTGTTTTAGTGATTGTTCTTGATTCTTACTAATAGTCATAACAAAAAAACACCGACTGGAAATTTTCTACGCCTCATTTTGAAAGGTACTTTATTTTCTTACGGTGTGAGAAAAATCTTAGGAACCAAACCAATATCTCTTACTCGATCTCCTAATATAATTGTAGCTTGTAAACATGATTAACCATTTGGATTATTTGAAGTCGAGTATCATTGCATAAACCACTTGTAGGATCTAAATTTCTTAGCAACATGATAGGAGTACCAATCTTGAGACGTAATGAATGTTTCAGAATACCTGGTATTTTTATACTGTGCAAAAACTCTGGTGTAAAAACTATATTTTTCATCGAATCTTCATCAGTAGGGTCTAGAATATCAACACTTAAGTAAATCATCTCATTACCTGCAATATTTTAATAAATATATTCGGGTTAAATTTATATTTTAAAATGGTATACATATATAAAACATAATTTATATGTTAAAAATACAACTTACCGATCAACTTATCAAGCATTCACTCTTTTATCATGTCGATATCCTTATTAGTTGGACATAATATTGCTCTTTCTTGAAAAAATTTGAATCATTATTTTTTGTAACAACTTTGGATCACCGTAAATATGTGTACAATATGATTTTCTAAACATGTAATAAGATTTTTTTCAAAAATATCAATTAAGGCCTTTCTATCATTAGACTCACTTGCGTTTCCATGACCCATATCCAATATCCAATCGAAAAACTCTTTGATATACTTAGCATCAGGAACACTTAAATTATTTGAACAAAGATGCATATTCTTAGTCAACCTAAGGACTTTACAGTGATCCCAAATATATTATGCGTTTAAAGATGATAAAATTATTTATGTTCTACAACTCCACTAATTATAGGGAAGGTTTTCCTAAGATTACCTCCGAATACAACGACCTTTCTAGCAAAATTTTTGTTATCTACTATACCGATGACATCATATAACTCATGTTCAAAGATTCAAAACAGTACCTACTCATCATTGGAGCTTCATCCCATATAATAAGCCATGTTACTTTTACTAATTCGGCAAGTTTTTATCCTCGACTCTTTGAACATGTAGTAAAATCATCAGCGTTTATTGAGATTTCAAACCTAGAATGTGCAGTCCTATAACTTCTAAATAAGAATTAATGTCGCTAGAAAAAATACTGAGAACGATGTCTCCTCTACACGTAATAGTTGATTAGAGTGTTTTCCACATAAACGTTTTCCAAGTTTCACCGAAACCATAAACAAAACAAAACTTCCCATAACTCATTTATCATAGCACCAACAATCTCATCATTTATTACTTTCTACTATGATGTTAACAATTCAATCCATTCATCATGTTGTTGTTTTAACTTCTCTCTATCATAATTCCTTTCATCAACGAGATAATGATTGGTACCTTCTTTATTTGGTTGAGGCATCATTGTATAAGAATCTAGTGAACTTTCATTTCTTAACAACAATTCTTTTATCTCATGTAATTCATAATTTATCTTTTCTTCATCATGTAATTTAAGATCCACAATGATATATAAATCATATTTTATTTCAAGTTTAAAAAGCATCCAAAGTACATTTAAAAAAATATTGCTAAAATGTAATAAACTGGATTGTTATATAGTACTTGTTTCTTTCTCTCAATATCTTTATGATTTTTTGCAATTTTGATCACAAACATACTATGCCCTTAATACACATTTAGATAAAAGCATGATTGCAAAAAAAATTACGCAAATGATCGCCAAAAGAAAATAGACTAGCAGTAATTATGTTATTAATATACACTTTATCATCTTCTAAAATACTGTGAGCATTACATGCTTCTTTAAACGTCAGATAAAAAATGTTGCTATATGTTTTGAGATCTTCAAATGAAGTCGGGCCTTCAACAATGTTGAAAATAATTATTCCTCTTGAAAATTACATGAAACATAATTTTTACCAATAGTAAAACTATTTCTTTATCGTGGCTTGAACTTCTTCATTTTGTTATCCCAAGTGAAATGACCAGGTATTTTGTATATTTAATATTTATTGTTAACTCATTTATTTTATTCAATTTGAACTAAGCTAAGAATTGTGAATTCTCAATGGATTTTCTATTTAAAATTTCTTCAAATTCATCATCATCCTTGAAAAATATTAGTTTCCTCGAAACTGAAAGGAAAATTTCATAACTGGTGTTGTTGAAAATGAATTAGAAATATGAAAATTCTCCAAACAGCTTCAGATGATAAAACATATCTACAAACAATATTAATTATGTTAAAGATGTATATTTTTATGTCTAATTTTTTAGAATACATATTAAAGAAAATTAGAGATACCTACAATTGATAGTCTTTTATTTCATTTTTTATTTCTCCTGACCGTCCCCATTGTATTAGCCTTGTTATCAACTTCATTCTCAGTATCAACAATATAAAGTTGTGAAAATTTAGGGAAATCACCATCTTCTTGTCTCAAGTTTCCCATCAAATGATAATTTTGCACCTTGTATTTGAAACATTTGTGGACCACGACAATTATGAGAAGAATGAGTAATTTTATCTCATAGGGAGGTAAATGCAAAAACGATGTTCTAAAGTTTGATATTTTCTTATAAGTGTTTACTATGTTCATCATCACCATCTATCAAAGATTGTAGAAATTCAAGTGAGGAAGGTAAAAAAGTAACTTCACTGTGCCTCGAAGACAACACATTGTAAATATCAACTTCTTTGAATTTCTCATTTTATTAATCATTTCATCATACCACATTATTGCACCATATTTTTCACACGTGTATGTAGGATCATCGTGATCATTGTAACCTACATTAAATTGATGAGAAAATTGCTAGAATACCATAGAAAAGTTCTAATATGACTAAAATACCATACATCTTTCAAAAATTACTAAAATGTTTTTAAACCCTTGTAAATTACAATTCACTCCCTTGCTTGGTTTTTCTTAATTTGGTTAATTTTAAGTAACAAATCCACGTCACAAATTAATTTTTAATTAACAAATCCATGTCGCAAATCCGTATTCCACGTCACTGAAACATTTTACACATAATGTTCCAAATTTCGTAAACACTCTACTATTTTACTCTGACTAAAGAAAAAATGGTTTAGTGACCTAGTTATCACGCTCGTCGTCTTCTCTGAAACCGTCATTGTCGAAATCATATTGTTCCCTTCGTTAAAATTTTTGGTAAGTTTCGATTGATTTGGATATAAGTTGCGAATGAGTTTGATTATGTTGCGGATGAGTTTGATTTATTTTGTGGTTGAGTTTGATTTCAGTTACGGCCGAGTTTAATTTTTGTTGCGATTGAGTTTCATTTTACATATAGTAAACGAATCTTCTTATACACTAGCATTTTACATGGAGTAAATTAAAAAAAACAACGGTTTAGTTTCCCTAGTTTTCGCTCTCGTCGTCTCCTCCGAAATCGTATTCACCCTTATTGTGATCTTCGATATGTTGTGATTGATTTTGATGTATAATGCAACTGAGTTTGATTAATGTTAAGACTAAGTTTAATTTTGGATACGACTGATTTTTATATTCTGATGTGATTGAGTTATTTTATATAGTGGTTGAGTTAATATCTTATTGCTACTGAGTTTTAATTATGTTATGGCTGATTTTTTTTCCATCGTAGCTAGGTTAGTTGTATTTTTGGCTGATTTATATTTATCTTTTTATGATAAGATGTTTGCCTCTGAAGATCAAACATAGGATTACCCTCCAAGACTTTACTCTGTAGGGGCTTCTAATCTTTTTTAAAAAATTGTTTAATCACAATGTCCGTTTGGGAGACATCCCGGAATTTAGAGAAGCAATATGTAATGATGTGTGGGAAGAGCTGAAGCGGTTACCTGTTGGAAGCATTGCCAAGCTAGCTGATAGCAAGATCTGGTGGTCTGGTTGGACGATACATTATCTACTTTGTAGACAACTTCGCGTGAGTAAGAAGGAGATTTGGAGTATCATGTATGATCAACTTATCAGGTTTGGATTAAACGAATTTGTTGAGATAACAAGGTTAAACACAAACCCACTACTAACTGAAATTTTTGAACCTGAACGTGAGCAATACGAAGCTTTCTAGGATGAGTTGAACGTGCTGCGTGGGATGAGACCCAAGTATAATGGTTGGGGCTGTTATTTATGCAAGCCATGGGTATTTATGTTCTACATTCTAATTCTAGGGTACCCTTTGAAAGTGAAAAAAGAGTATTCAACGATGAAGCTATGATGGAATATCCATGGGGTTGTTGTGAATTTAAAGTTATTGTTAATTCTATTAAGTTGTTTAGTCCAGTAGGTGATTCATACACTGTCAATGGCCTGAAGGACGTGTTATTGGTTTGGGCGTATGAATCTATCACTTGTTTTGGAGAGTGTTTTGGGAATAGGGCAAGTGACAATGAGATTTTGCTTCTTCGATGGGGTGGAAGTCGTACACGTGCAAGATTTGATTCTGTCATCTCTTATGAGATAAAAAATGGCAAGGTAATGTTTCAGACCGAGTTTTTATTTATTTGGTGGTTGTGTTATGTTTAGACGTTTTGTATCTCATGTTTAACGGATGAGTTAACCATTTTTATTTTCTTGGCGACTGAGTTACGAGTTATTGATAGCTAGTTTATATTTTTGTGGTGGCTGAGATATCTAGTTTTTATTTTTAATCGTGGTTAAGTTACAAGTTAGATAGTTTTGATTTACTTGATGGCTAAGTTTTTTTTAATTTGAAGGTTGAGTTATGTTTTAAGTTGTGCAGGTGCGCGTGAGGAATATGGTCATGAAGGAGTCTTTGCAAGAGTTGTTTCCTCAGAGGCCAGATGAAGCAGATGAAGCAGATGACCCACAACTTGTGAACTTGATAACATACATACACGCAGGCCGCTATGTTAGTGTTTTTTGGGATGTAGAGAGGAATGAGAACAATAAAAGAAGGAAGGCTGAAGTTTCGGCTGAGGCCGAGCTACCAACAAAGAAGCAGAAGAAAGAAAAGAAGCATAAGAAATTTTTTGATGTAGGGAAAGAGAAGGAGAAGACATAGCGAAACACCGTTACAGAGTTGGAAAGTGGGCGTGCTTAGCCGGAAATAGTTACTAGGTATCGGGTGGTGACCAGTAAACTTGAGATAGTTCAAAATATGCTTCCTCAATTAGTCAGAGATATAGTGGATGCGCGGATGATAGAAGGGGCTGCTGATTATAGGGTTTTTACGGTTTCAAAACATATCAATTCCTATTACACTATCATTGTCGTTGTAGTAG
>OVBE01012588.1:0-13282 GCA_900406425.1 Iberis pinnata
TAATAAATCTAACATTTTTATGTCAATAAACCAATTTTAATCCCAAAAATTCAAATACTTTTAGTTAATACTTTTGAAGCTACAAAAAATAACTAATAAATAAGTATAACAACTTAAAAACTCAATCTAAATCTATGTGCAACAACAAAAAAATGTTTAAAACATCTATCTAAAAACAAAGAATAGTTTTTATCACATGATCGATAATATTCTATCTATAAATAATCTATATTGTACGTAATTATATAAAATTGAATTTCAATTAAAAGATATAAAGTAAATTTTTGATAATTTGATGAAAATTACTTCTCCAACTCATCTCATATATATATAATGTAATGACATTTAAGACTTACAAATTTAATCCATCAAACATTTTACCACGTGTGCACGAGTGGTCAACGAGACTTTTATAGCATTAGGGTCAATCAATATTCAAATCCTAACAAAAACTTGCTTCTAGCATAAATTAGTACAGCAGTAAATCTCGTTATTTTCAAAGATCTTTATGACAAACAGTTTTAGANCTTCGTTTCCTTTTATAGTCACAAGACTCAACCCCTGCCTAGTGACTAGTGAGCTCGAGAACCTCATCTATTTCTTTTAATTACAATTTAAGTACATTGAGATTCGGGTATTTGACACCCACAAAGTTGCATAATATAAGGAATAACTTCTTTTTAGAAAATGCACTTTTGTTTAACGGTTAGTAAATGTTTACCCTCACATATAGCCATCTCTTAATATATCAAACTTTTCAACTAATTAATTAACACTTTATTTTCCTTTCTATTTATTCATTGACTTTGATAATTGATACAATTGTGATAAGCCTAATTTTATTTTGATTTTTTAAGTATATGTTCTCTTGTTCAATTGGTTTCTTATCGTCTGCTTATTCTCTTCTAACGTAAACATTCTGATTTTTCATTTTTTTTGTGTTTGGTTTAATTAAGCTTCCCACTTATAGCACATCCAACAATTAAAACTCATCATGGGTGCTTAACAAGTTTTTAATAATATTTTAATAGATTAAAAAACTCTAATCATATTTATCAAAATTTGTCCTCCAATGGTAAAACTCCTAAGGATTCTTAAAAAAAATTAAACATTATATTTTACATATTACCATATAATTAAAACTGAAACATACATGAAATGTATATAAGTAAGAAAATATTAAATTATAAATAAAAACAAACGAAGTTTGTAATCTTAGTTTGATCCTAATTTTTTTCATATGTGTTCCACCAAAACCGCTTTTAATTGTTCATGTTTCATTCCCGAATTTGATTTCTAATTGCCATCACATTGGCGAGATTTGTAGGCATATTCGTTGAATACGTATAATTGACATGTGCATTTATGTTTCCTTTTTCTTGATTTATTCTGATAAATTGAAATGAGTGTATCCATCTCGTTCGTCTTCTACTATCATATTGTGTATACATGCTCTCATTGTCTTCCCAATATTGATCTTGTCCCAAAAAAGAGCAGGATTTTTGACGATGGCAAATCGAGCTTGCAAAATTCCGAAAGCACGTTCAACATCTTTTCGAACAGATTCTTGAGATGTAACAAATAAAGACGCTTTCAGATCTTGAGGAAATGTAATTGATTGGATAAATGTTTTCCATTTCGGATAAATTCCATCAATTAAAATAGTACGCCAATTGATACTTGCGACCATTTACAATGTAACTAACTTTTGGTGCTCGACCATTTAAGATATCATCAAATACCAGTGAACGATCAAGAACATTGATATCATTTAAAGTACTTGGTGGACCGAAAAAGACGTGCCAAATCCAGAGGCCATGTGAAGCTACGACTTCTACGACAATAATTGGTTTTCCTGAGCCACAAGTATATTGTCCCTTCCAAGCGGTGGAACAATTCCTCCACTCCCAGTGCATACAATCAATGCTCCTTTTCATCCCGGGAAATCCTCGAGCTTCTCCAACATGTAGTAACCATTCCAGATCGTCGAGAGTAGCTAGGTCGTCTTAGGTACTCATTCCCGAACAAAGATATGATTCCTTCGACAAATTTCTCCAAACATAAAAGGACAGTAGTTTCACTAAGACGGATTTATTCGTCAACCATATCCCCTGCACAATCATAAAATATAATACGAATTACCGCCATACATTTTTGTAGTCCAGAGAGACCTAATCTTCCGGTAGCATCTCTTCTTTGTTAAAAAAATGAAAATTCATCGGATAGACGGTCAACCATTTTCATGAACAATCTCTTGTTCATTCTAAACCGTCGTCAGAATAGATTGGGCGGATATGTTGCTTCATCACTAAAATAATTGTTCCATAAACGGTTATGACCTTTTTCGGTTTCTTTCTATGTATCTTCGTTTCTTTGTATTTGACAGTAGATGAAAATTGAGGACATTATTATATTCTTCTTCAAAAGATTGCTCAAATTGATGATCAAAATCAAAGTTTGAAGAAGAAGAAGAAGAAGTCTGCTATGACAAACCATTTCACAACAATTCAGTGACACAGAAACAACAAGACAAACCAACAAAAATGTGTGACACATAAACAACAAGACAAACCATTTGACAACCATTTTACATATGCGTCATCACAAACTATCAAAATCGTAGAAAAATCACACAAACTTTCCCAACCATAAACTTGTCGTGACACAAAACTACCAAAAATACAAAAATCATAGGAAAATTACTCAAACAGAGACTTTCCCTACCATAAACTCTCCTTAGGCCTACGAACTCTCTTTTTACTTCTCTGCCACTCTCATTGTCCCTGTTAAAAAATTTCACAACAATAGTATAAATCACTCAAACTCAATGCTTAAGCTTACTGCTAATGCGTAATCACCAAAATCATAACACAAACTTAAACTCACTATCACCTAAATTGAAAATGACATAAGCTTAAACTCACTATCACCTAAATTGAACATGACACAAGCTTAAACTTAAACTAACGTACCTCCTCATTTCCTTCTTCTTTTTTGTCTCTGCAAACAACATATTCAACAAAACGCAGAAACAGTCCCACTGAAACAAAAACAAATTTAAACATAAACATAAACTTATTGAAAGCAAACAACATTTAAACTTCATACATAATCTAAAACAGATTCATACAACAAACTAAAACTTTTAAACAACATTTAAACGATATTTAAACTTCAACACACAAACAGAAACAGAGACTTTTAAACAACATTTAAACGACATTTTAACTTAAGGTTCAAACATTTCAGAGATGAGCTTGGAATTTAGATCCATTTCCTCCTCTGAAAGTGGCTCCTTCTTGGCTATTAGACTCTCTAGCAAACCCACCTTGGACACCCTCTCTTAGCAGCCAAGTTTTTCTCCTTGATGCTCCACATATGGTCAAATACCTTCACATTTCTCTCATTGTCCACACTCCCTATCTTTATGGAAATTACCTTCTTTTTAGCTGCTTTCACTCCCATTAGTCTCACCTCCTCTATGTCTGATGAAGTTGTGTATTGATATAACTTCCTTCTCTTTGAGCTTTGTTCCCTTTTTCCATATGTAGATGCACACCATTTTTGGTCATTTCTGAGTTTGATCCAACAATGTTGAAAAGAGAACTTGACCTTATGATCATGGAAGTATAGATCATACGCTACCCTCATCACATCATCATCATTCTAGCCAATGCTTTGTTGTCTCGAAGCAGTGGCATGGCAACCAACAAAATTGGACACACTGTCATTGATCATTTGCCATATCTATTTGCAATGTATGGATTCTCTATCCTGAAATCCAGCTAGCTTGGGGGAAGCATTGAAGAAAGCTGCAACCCTTTTCCAGAAGGCATCATGCTTTTGCTCATTGGAAACCACAACATATTTGCTTGTGTTTAACCAAGAGCTACAAAACACAATGTCTTCTTGAGGAGACCATTTCCTTCTCTCTTTACGGCTCTCAACAACTTTATGATCATCAGGGATTTGGCTAGCAAAGGCTGGGGTATTGAAATAATCAGGGAGTTTAGAAGATTTGTGAAGTTTTTCAGATTGAGAGGATGGATACATATCTTGAAGAAAATACAGATCCATGAGTTTTTAGCTAATGTTTTGTGTTTTTATATTTTCACTTTGTGTTTTAGCTAATGTAAGAAGGTAGATTATATAGAGGTTTATTAGGTTAATTGTTTTGGATACACATCTAATCAAGCATTGATCACATCTAAACCTAACTACAGCCACAACTAACAAGAATTCATTACCTACTCTCAACAAATGTAATCAAGCATTGATCACATACAGATCATTCAAAATTTGGAGCTAAGTTTTAGTTTTTGTTTAAGCTAAGTTTTAGTTTCTGTTTTAGCTAAGTTTAAGATTATAGATTATATAGAATGGTGTATTTAGTGTTTCAGATACACATCTAATCAAGCATTCATCACAAAACATTATTACTACAACTAACAAGCATTCATTATCTACTAGCCTAACTAAATGCATTTATCACTTACATGTTCTTTGATGATGCAGAGAACAACAAGCTTGCCTTGGTACCTGCAAAGAACAAACAATCAACAATAAAAAAAGATTCAACAAAGAACAACAATCAAATCAGATTGAAATCAAACTACAACAACAAACAATCAACAATGAGCATTCACAAAAAAAAAAATGCAATGCATTGACAGAGAACAACAATCAAATGCATTGACAATTCATAACAATTAGAACACTGTAAAAGAACATATTGAAATCAAAATTCATCATAAATCAAAAGTCATCACAAACGAACCATAATCTAGACATTCACATCTACAATCAACAAACACTAGACCTACAACCGCAACACTCGTACAAGGAATCGAAAAAAACAAAAGAAATTACTCAATTACCTTGAACCCAAAATGAATCCCTCACCTTCTGCTTTATTGTGCTTCTTCTTCGTAAGAGATGAAATCCCAAGGTTCTTCCGACCTTTAACTCTTCTCCACCTTCGATTTCATTGGCAAATCGCCAGAATCAACATGAGAAGAATCGCAATCGCCATCTCACTCGGAGGAGAGAAATAGGTCAAAAAATAAGTTTTCCCTTTCTCAATCAAACCCCAATTTTTTTTCCTTTTTTCGCACCAATTTGCATATGACATGTAGGGTGCTTAAGAAATTTTTTAAAGAGAGAATTGCTGGAAATGCCATAAATGGGCTGCCACATTGCCGAGAATGCCATAATGGGCCGAGTTTTTCTCAAATACCATATTCGTGTGGCTTTTGGTATATGTGAAAGGACGAGCGTGCCCTTGCGCATTGCTGAAGGTTTTGGCGCCAAAACTGAGCCTGCCGTACGGAAGGGTGCAAGATGATTAGACTTGTCTTAATGGGCAATTAATGCTTAATTTAAAAACCTTCGGGTAATAACAATGTAACAAGATATTTTGCAAAGAAAGATATATGTGAAATTAGCAAGATATTGGCAAAATTAGAGGGGAAAGAGGTTTGAAGAAGATCGTTTGGCAGGTAAGGTCATTTACTTCAACGTTTGTTTTGATTTTTCTATACCTTTTAATGGATCAATAAGTATAAATATATGGCCGAAACGTGTATTCGTGGACGACATGTGAGAAGATGTTAACGGCATTTTTTGTGATTAGGGGTTTGGAATGGACGAGAATGTACTGATCATTGTCGGAGTGTGGGAGTGCAAGGAAAATGGAAGCTGCATTTTTTGTGTCAAAAAATGTGTTTGCAAAGTGTGTGCCATTGCGTGAAGGGGACAGCTTGGCAACATACCTTAAAAAATTTTCTGATGCATTATGTTGCCACCAGCAAACATATAAACTCTCATTAAGTTTTTGGAGCGAGTCTTCTACAACCGTCTTCACGCAAGCTAAAATACCTTCAATCAGTATCTAATCGGATAATAGTCTCAAATTATTCTAGATGCAAAGAGTAATAAATCATGGACATAATTTATTCCTGACAATAGGAAAGGTGGACGAAACATCTGAAATAAAAGTCGCATCTAATCCAGTAAAGTCGGTAGATGATGGTGACATACCATTCGACGACAATGACTTCCTGAAGGAAGTTACTCTAATCGAGACAACCCATAGAAACGCCCGTGTATCTGGTGGACAGGATTCTGAAACATTGGCAAACGAAGGACAAGTAACAAAAAAAAAAAATTACTCGACCAACATGCAAGTGCCGATTGTTCTGAAGGGTCGCCTAGTTATGACTTTGACTTTATGACAGCCCTGATTGATAGTGAGTACCCAACTCAATGGGATCCATACTCGTTTGGTCGTATGTTTGCAAATGATGGAGAAATATTTGTGAGTGGTGGACATCTGAAGTTGATGAGGATAGTTGAGTCATTTACAAGACAAGACAAGGTTGTAGAGACTGGGAAATCGTCACGAGACGTTGGTGGACCAGATTCATATGTGGTGTCTCATGAGTAGACAAGCCAGCAAGTAGGTGGTGGGCATGAATCAATGGACGATGGAAATATACTTTTAACTGTTGACGAATGTATGGACAACTCTGTTGGCAATGATGGAAGTATGGAGAACTCTGTTTCTGTTGAGGATATAGGACATCGTCCTTGCAAAGGAAGAGAGTAAGTGGTGTTTAATGGAGAATATGATAATGAATTGGGAGTAACTTAAAGTGATAGGAGTGAAGCGAGGGACATGCCTATTGTTGCCATCGATCCAACCCCTTTTAAAGACAATGTGAACCTAGTTAGAAGCGACAAAGCAAACATGAATTTGAGAAAGGGGGGATGCATTATATGTTGGTTTGGTTTTTAAAAACAAAGCTGAATTGCATAAGGCAATCTCTGTATATTCAATTAAGAGATTATTCGTGACAAAAGTAACAAGTTCGGACAAGACTCATGTTATTGTGGTATGCGAAGACGAGAAATGCGATTGGCGAATATATGCTACTAAACACCAGGACTCCGAGAATGTGGAGATAAGGACAGCAGCTTTGAAGCATACGTGCGATGTGCAATCAAGAACTGAGTACAATAGGAAGGCTACACCTGAAATTTTGGGTGAACTTTTGAAAGAATAATACGCCCATGGACAGAAAGGGCTAAGAGCGTGCGATGTGCTTCGGATAGTGTTATCAGAGCTGAATATGACAATTTCCTATATGAAGGCTTGGAAAACAAAAGAGATTGCTATCAGAATAGCAAGAGGTAACGAGGAAGATAGCTACCAATTGTTGTCCAAGTATCTACAAACACCGAAGACAACTAATCTGGGGATAATAACAGCAGTTAAAACAGTTAAGTCTGCGGGTAGGATACCCTATTTAAGTACTTGTTATTTGTTATGGGAGCTTCGGTGGCAGGTTTCAAGTACCTACGGAAAGTAGTTGTAATAGATGGTACACAGACAAAAGGGAAATATCAAATTTTTCTAGTGGCTGCCAGTGGACAAGATGGAAACTATCAAATTTTCCCTCTGGGGTTTGGTTTAATTGATGGTGAGAACATAGATGGGTGAACATGGTTTTTTACGCAGATGTCATAGTCCGTTAAAGATGATGAAGATCTTGTATTCATCTCTGATAGGCACCAGGCCATTTATGTTGGGTTAAGAACGTGTATCCACTAGGAAAACATGGTGATTGTATTGTCTATCTGTGTAGGAATGTTAAGCATATGTTCAAGTGTGATGGGCTTGCATCTATGGTATCGAATGCAGCACGGGCATACACAGTAAGTGATTTTAGATATTGGTTTGAGGAGATTGAGCATCAAAACAAGAATTGTGCAAAGTATTTGGTGGACATCGGCTTACAACATTGGACGCTAGCTTACTTCTCATGTATACGCTACAACCTTATGAGTAACAACATATCGGAATCATTGAATGTTGTGCTACAAGAATCTTTAGGGTTACCCATAGCCGTAATGGTTGATGGAATTTTTACAATGCTGATGAAATGGTTTTACACAGAGAGAGATAAAGCTAGGAAGACGTCCACCATATGTACACCTGAGATTGAGAACCAGCTCATTGAGCATCTTAAAGACGCAACAGATTGTGCGGTGCTTGGAGCAACCAAGTGGGTATATCAAGTAAATGACCGTAATAGCTGTGTATTTACAGTAGATTTGCAAAAAAGAACTTGCACTTGTAGGGTGTTTGATGTCTTGTTGGTGCCATGTTCTCACGCTATGTGTTGGAATCAAGAAAGTAGACATCTATACACTTGTTGGGGAGTGCTATACCGTGGAAACGTGGGAGTAGTTATGGACAAAACTTATTATACCGCCTGCGAATGAGAGTGACATAAATATCTCGAAGGACGAGTATCCTCTGCATCCACCTAAGACCAAGAGAGGTTCCGGGAGACCAAGGACCACTAGGATACCATCGCGAGGGGAACACAAAGTAAGTTATTTTTATGTTGTAATTAGATCACATAGATTGGTAAGTCCTCATACTAATGTATAATATGCAGTGTGGCAAAGGGACACCAAATTCGAAGAGAAAGTGTTCAAAATGCAACAAGTATGGCCATAGTAGGGTTAGTTTCAAAAACCCAATTTAGAAGCAATTAATGTGGAGTCGGTAGATTATTTTTTTTTTAACACTGTCAATGTACTTATCTAATGAACAGTATGAATGTCTTGATTTTTTTGGAGTGGTTGGGGACAGACATTGCCTCAGGATTATGTTATATCAACTTTCCAATGTTTTATGGTTTGTCGGGGACATAAGTTAATGGAAAATGTAACATTATAAGTGCATATTGGTATTTGTCGTTGTTAACTATTCTCATGTTAACTCTAATATTGGAACATATTATTAGTGGAACAGGTGTAATACAAACAATACTCGTGTGCCTATTTGTCGTGCTTGGTTTTCGTCCAGTGACTACATAACGAGATAGAAAAAATTATTAACATTTTATTAAATTGTATTTTGTTTTGGGGTGGTTGGGGACAGACATTTCCTCAAGATTATGTTGTATCAACTTTCCAATTTTTTATGGTTTGTCGGGGACATAAGTTAATGGACAATGTAACATTATAAGTGCATATTGGTATTTGTCGTTGTTAACTATTCTCATGTTAACTCTAATATTGGAACATATTATTAGTTGAAACAGGTGTAACACAAACAATACTCTTATTTTTTTTGGGTGGTTGGGGACCAACATTGCCTCAAGATTATGATGTATCAACTTTCCAATGTTTTATGGTTTGTCAGGGACATAAGTTAATGGAAAATGTAACATTATAAGTGCATATTGGTATTTGTCGTTGTTAACTATTCTCATGTTAACTCTAATAGTGGAGCATATTATTAGTTGAAACAGGTGTAACACAAACAATACTCTTATTTTTTTGGTATGGTTTGGGACAGATATTGCCTCTGGATTATGGTGTATAAACTGGTGAATTTTTTGGGGTTTCTCGGGGACAGAAGTTAATGGACAATGTAATTTACACGTGAATATCAGTATTTGTCCTTGATAAGTATTTTCATGATGCTCAATGAACTTGAAATCAATCTTTTGTGCATCAATTAGTCTCAATGAGACTCATTATATTTTGTAATAACAAATTGAATGTAGTAATCTTATGAACAGTAGGACGCCTTGGTTTTTTTGGTTTAGTTGGGGACAAACATTCCCTCTGGTATATGGACATAAATTAAAGGACAATGTCGCGAGTTTGTGTATATAAGTGTTCATCATTGTTAAGTAAATATTAGTTTTACTTTTGGCATGCTTTGTTTTTGTCCATTCACTACAAAACGATAAACAAAGATTGTGACTGAAAATGATTAGTACTAACTAAGATAGGCACTTAAAATATCTTACATTGTGTTCCAGGGACTAACAGAACAAACAGAAAAAAAATTAAGAAAGGTTTTTTGTCTGATTAAAAGAGCAGTGAAACAACGTAACCAAGCTAGTTGATGGGATGAATGTATTCTTCGTAAAGATGAATTGCATACCGCGTGCGCATGTTGTCCAGCATTTCCTTAGAGAGTACCTTGAAATCGATCTTTTGTCCATGAAGCTCAATGAACTTCACCGATAATGGACCACAGTCTCCAGACCTTTCATTTTGCGGCACTCCAAGGGATCGGGCATGTGTGAACATATCAGGGACGTGAATGGAATAATCTTCGGTTTTGACCAAGTTATTCATGACCATACCTAAAATTTCATTCACTGGGTGCATGAACTCGTCCACATAGTCCTCAGTGTATGCACTCTGGTCCGAATCCATTATCTTAATCTTTCCTTGCTTAAGGTGGATTACAAGAGCAACCCAATGCTCTTTACCCCAATTCATAGGCGCGTAGACCGTATCAATCTACGAGTACCATGGTAGTTTGTTGTATCGACATGGCACAAATCCATGGACATAATTCTTAATGGTATTGTTCCACTTCCAAACAAGTGGTGATTTCTTGCTTATGTATTGACGATGTTCTTCAACGAGCAAGCGGATGAACCACATATTGAGGATGGCAATTCTGGCGTGAACTAAAGAATCCTTAACTCTACGCCATATTAGACTCAAAAGTGATTCCACATGCTGTAAAAATATAAAGGTAACAGTTAGTATTATGTATTGTGTCTAGTAATATTAATAGACGTTGTCTGTACTCACCAGGGTATCGATCCACTTCCTCGGGGTTGCTATGTCCTTAAAAATCGAACAGAGTACCGGATATCCATCTACCATGTAACTCCTACAGACAACAATTGTGAAGATCACGAATATAATATTTTTGGTAACACAATACATTAGAGTCTAACTTACTTCTCCTTGCATACTTTCAATTCAGCCATGAATTTCTTCTTCAATACCCCATCAACTCTCTCAAAAGATTCGTGGATAGGAACTGGCTCAACAACCGAAATGGGTGTCACTACTTGGCGGTATCTATTGGGACGGCTACTGGTCCTTTGCATCCATAATTCGGGGGTCGGAACTGGCCTTTTCCCAGCACGTTTCAACTCTTCAGCTGTAATGATCTCCTCGTCATCATCAGTTAATTCATTGGAGTCCTCCTCGGAATCCTCGGTTTCCTGAACATATGGACATCAGTTAGATCTGTCCATCCCTGCTTATTGTCTTTGGTAAGGAAAGTACCTTGTTCTCCGACTGATTTTCTTCTACATCCATCGTGTCGCCCTTGTTTCATCATAGCTGCTTCAGTGTTAACGTCACCACCTGGGTTAGCATCTACAACATCGGTCGTGGGTGTGTTCTGCATAAGAATGCAAAATTGATTTAGTATATCAAAACTGATTGAATGATTTACTAAATAATTACTATACATAAAGAATACAGATACTCACCATGACCGCATGGTAATCCTGTGACTATTTTGAACTCTCGAAGAGAGAATCTAAAAGGATACCCACCAAAAACAAACCACATCTCATTTTTTTGGTTGTTATGAGAGATCTACAAAGCATCTGGTGGACCAGTTTTCCAGATAAAGACGACTTATGAACTGGTAGTTCTAAATGTGGTCCAAAACATGAAGCCTTCAGAAATTTCAAATCTGGAGTACCTCTCAACGCCTCTACCAGCTCTAACAGGAACTATGACTTTGAGTATGAGTTGATCCGGCCGCTTGGAGGGTATCGATCGGTGGCGAACAGTCTCGGCGGAAGATTATAAGGGGTGAAGACAAAATCTTTAGATCCGGACTCATGGAAAGTTTCTAGGGTCGTCCCCTCAATTGCATGTGGTTTGGGTGGTGGTCTCTTCCGTAAAGATTTTCTTGAGCTATATGATGCCATAATTTTGACAGTAACTTAAAAAAGAAAGATGATGATTTCGAAACTAGAAGAAACAGATGTAGAGATTTGAAAAAGGATGATTTCGAAACTAGAAGTAATCATGGTAGAGATCTTTACAGTAACTAAGAAAAGAAAGAGGATGATCTCGAAACAAGAAGAAACAGAGGTAGAGAGATTATAATAATGGCGGAGTGGAAAGAGGAGGTTAGAGAAAATTATGGCAGAGTGGATAAAAAGATTTGATGGGATTGTTCAGCAAGATTTTAGTTTCAAAATAAAGTTTTCAAAAAAATTAAAATTTGCGGTTATCGAAGTCGAAGGAAAATCGAAGAGTGTTGAGAGAGGCAAATCCGTCGAAGTGAAAGTGTCAATATGGCATGGACAATAACATTGGACTAATATGACATATGGGCTAATTTTAATAATAATTATGGTATCTAATTTTCTCTTTTTTAAATGCTTATCGATCTTAAACCAACAAACCAATTCTGATTTATTTAATTTTCCTAAATACTATAAGCACTCCTTTAAACACCACTATTGGAGTTGGCCTTAGGATTTAAACAGAAAGACTGAATAATTTCTTTTTGTTTTGTTTTTTTTCTTCAATTCAAATAATACGCACAAACAAGACAAAAATAAAATACTTCTTCAGTTTTGAAAGATTGTTAATTTTAATTTTTTTTACACAAATAAAAAAATCTATTTGTAACAAAAAAAAAGTAAAATGGTAATTTTTTAAAAACGGAAGGACCCGTATGAATAAACCCCAATACCCCATAAATGCTTTCACATGATGAGTTAATCGCCAACAAGTTATTCTTGTCATTAGATCTTAGATAAAGTATGTCTCCTTAAATGCGAAACAAATCCATGGTTAGCTATTGATCAAATTCATTTTGAGCTTGCTGTAATTTAAGGTTTGATGGATTAAATTGCAACCCTAAAATACGAGCAAAAGTAAAAGTAAGCATGCGAACGTTGAGTTTTTAAGCATTGAACACAATCAAACACTATAACTATGTGTGTTAAAAAACACATAAGCCAACAAAAAAAAAGGATCTAAAATCAAGATCCTATTTTTATAACCATTTAATTAAAAAAACAATCTAAGATCTTTACGACTAGATCTAAGACTAAGAACAGAACACAAAACTCTCTTCACACTCCCAATTGATGAACTAAACCCTCTTTTATAACACAACTTCGATGAAGAACCAATCTCTTCCTCATCATCATCATCATCATCATCATCCTTAACATACACTCTCGAGCAAGAAAGGTAACATTTTTTCACACGATGCTCTGTTTTAGACGATGAAAAAAACGAAGAGGAAGAAGACGACCAAGAAAACGAAGGATACGACATGTGATGCTTCCCGTTGGACAGAGTCTTCATGAATCGAGCTTGTTTCTTGCTCTGTTTATTCCCTGAAGAGGAGGAAGAGGAGGAGTAATACGACGGAGGTGGCGTTAATGGCGGAAGACGAAATGAACCAGAG
>OVBE01012589.1:0-13281 GCA_900406425.1 Iberis pinnata
ATTCTAACCCTAAACAACACTTTCCAAAACTTCATAAGTTCCTTTTTCTTTATACTCATAAACTTCCTTTTTCTTGTCTGCACCACAACTTTCCTTTTCTTTGTAGCCCGCCTTATTTCTCAGCATTTCTTCTAAAACGGAACCGTCTCCATTTTCCTTTGATTCATATCTTCACGTTCCTTTCAGGAGAAACTGTCAAAGGATGCTTTTAGCTCATGTCTTTTTTTTGTCAAACCAAATACTTCATCACGTTAAGAGTTTACTCTCCATTAAAGGAGTAAAATATTACAAATAACAAAACGGTAATAAAAGAAAGACAAATAGAGTCGAGAGAACAAAACGAATCTTCATGATAGAATTTTCGGTACTCATCGACTGTGATTCAAAAGTATATGGATAAAATGTTGTTTTCCAGCAATCGAAGAGGTATGACTTTCCATAGACTCCAATAACTTGGATATGCCAAGATACGATTGAGATGGACAAGTCGTCTTGCATCTACAACAAAGTAGAAATTATTGCTAATACATGAGACGGAGCCCTTAGCGTTAAAACAAACTAGAACAAAGCAAGTGGAAACTGATATTACTCGATTTTTATGCATAATAGTGGGAATTTATGTTTGCTATTATGCATTATTCCGAGTGTTTTCATTGCATATTTGGTATATTTTCAAGATTCTAGGTGTTCGGGTCGAGTCGGAGCAAAACGATGCATTTCATGAGATTTCAGAAGTTTTCAGAAATTGCAGAACAAAGTGCTCGATCGGGCACATTAGAAGATCGATCGGGCATTTGTTCCTGGAAAAATCAGAAGACCGAGATCGATCGGGCAAGAGACGAAGGATCGTGCAATAACATGAACTGCCCAATCTGGCAACCATGTGGTCGATCGGGCACATCCCCCGAGAAGAATTAGAAGTTTTCCAAATTTGCAATCAAGTCCTCAAACTTATCCAAATTTCCTATTTTTATTATTTTACCTTTTTAGTCTATAAATACATTATGTTTTAGGTTTATAGAAAGAAGCTTTATTTTGATTTTGAGAGAATTACTGAGGGATAGGAGATTCAACCTGTATTTGGAGAAGATTTTTGAACCCTTATTAGTTATCTATTCTATTTCTACTATGTGTTCTATAATGATATTAATTTGTGATTACATGCCAATGTCTGAGTAGTCGACTAGTTAGGTTTTAGGGTGTCCCATGGAAATCAAGGTTTGATTGTTAGATTTTTCATAAGGGGATAACAATTGTTAGGTTCTTAGTCTAGACTTGTTATTAACGCATGAATTAGAGTAGCTAACTAGTTCACTGATATTAGACTGATAAACGCAAAGAGATTTGGTTTAGAAGTTGAATCTAGTCTAGATGAATAAGTGATTTTGCTGGCGAGAGTATTGTCTTGATTGCTTATGAACAATTGAATCTGAACTGTATTGCATGATCAATTTTTAAAAGACAGCGAGAGTTTGTCTCTGATAATTTGAGCATAGGGTTTAATACTCCGAGAGGAGATTATTCCATCTTTGTATTTCATGTTGAGAACTATTTTTCAAATAAAATCCCTAAATGATAAATTGACTTTCAATCATGATTACCTGTGGTTTTCCTGATGTCTGACGCTTTTATTTTATAGTTTTAAAATGTTTTAATTTACCGTTTTGATCACAATCAACCTTATTATTTATGCTTTACCTTGATTTGAATTGAAACTGATTCGTGTACTTTCTGGTCTCTGTGGATTCGATACCCTATACTTTGCTACATTGAACTGTTCTCTACAGAATTAGTTTTAGGATTAAATTCTATACTTATCAGAAACCTCAATACAAGGTAATATCAGAGAACAAAATAAGTAAACTGACAACAAAGTTCCAAAGAGTAACCAAAGACTACATATAGCAGTAAAGAGACTGCATATAGCAGTAAAGGGACTGCATATAACAGTAGTAGTACAGAGACTGCATATAGCAGTAAAGGGCAATATAACAACAGGAATAAACCTCCACACCATGTCCAAATCTAACATGAGTATCTCATGAGACCAATGAGTTAAAGTACCTTGACATAATTGCATATTGCAGTAAGATTGTTTAACAGAAACTTGCTCCTCCCTAGTAAGAATGAATATACCAGCAACGTCTGAACAGAGCCTTCACTAGATGTTGAGGATCCGAAAGGAAGCATATCCCAGTGAAGTATTTGGTAAATGGCACATGAGAAAGATACATCATCAAAAAACCTCAGGAACCTAGAGCAGAGCCTTCCCATATGAGAAAGCGTCACAGATCTGAGAGAAAAGGGGGAAGGCTTGAGGCACAAGAGATCTGGAGAGGCAAGTCAAGCCTCTACTTCTGAAACATCAAACGCTCCGGTCAGGGAAGCTGGAAGAGGCAATAAAGACCATGACAAATAGAACCAGGCTTGATGTCAGAGAGATGCGACCAATCGATCTTTGGAAGGCAAATCCGAGAAAGAAACCAACGTCGGAGAGAGAAACAACTCACGACAACGGTGGCTCTTCATAGAGCACGGTGGTTATGCCAAAAATGTTCCTTCGGCGTTGAAGATGCCGATAGGCCGAAACACTAGAGGTAACTGAAAAATAAAATGATATGTACAAGACAAGACATTACACATGTTAAAGTATGAATAGAATAACAAAGGCACGAGTAAAACATCCTTCTAGAAGCCTTTTGAACCAAGCATAACCGTGAGAAAGCAAGGAGAAAATGTCAAAGGATGCTTTTAGCTCTTGTCTTATGTGACATCCTATGTGATAGATGTTACATCTCTCTCTCTCTTTTGTTTAATGGTTCAACATGTGCTCTACTACAATCTATTATTTCCTGTAAAATAGAATCAATCGTGTAGAGCTGTAGCATCATGTATCCTCACCTTTTGAATTAGTAATGGAGAATTAATTTTCTTTCTCTCCTCTCTACTCTTGCCTTGTTTCTCTCTCTCTCTCTCTCTCTCTCTCTCTCTCTCTCTCTCTCTCTCTCTCTCCTTATGTTTTTCATTCTACCTATTATGGGTCACTAAAAAGCACAACACATACAATGGAAATTGTTAGTAAAATTTATGAGCAGCCAAGGAAAAATACATTGAAAACGGTAAAACGGATTGTCAATATTTGAAAAGTAATTCAAGCCATTTTGTATATTTTGAGAAAGTCTGAAATGAGGTTGCAATAAATCTAAGTTGACATAAAGAAACATAAAATGATAAAAAGTCTTGTTAGTTGTTTATTAACCAAGTGGAAATGAATAACAATAGATGTTAACAATAAGTCAAAATCCCAAATAAAATTTTATAAAGTCCCAAGGAACATATCTTCATCTAGCTAACATATCAACAAATAAACAAAAAATATATACTCGAATGGTTTCTCGATGATATCCAACATCTATTAGAAAGAAAAAATGGAGGAGACTAAGCCAATGCCGATGCTTCTCGTGTTCCCTAGGTACAAGTTCAAAACATTTTGCTTCAACATCTTTGAAGAATGTACCAAAGTCTGTCAACGGCCATGGCCAGCTACTCGAAAAGCTCGAAGAAGACGAGATCATCCTCCTCCTCGTGTATCTCAGAGATCTTCACATGTATCTACACCCATTTATCTTCGACATAGATTTATCCCACAGTCACGTAAAGAGTCTTCTTCAATACGCATACGTTAATCTTTTTTACATGTATGTTCTTTAATGAGCTGTTATGTGTGTTTTTGTGTGTGAGTGTTTTATATAACATAATAGTCTGATGTCTAGAGCCTAAGGCCATCTCCATTGGGAGTATCTCAACATAAGTTTCTCATTATACATATATATGTAAGTAAAGATGGATATCTCAAAAAGGTGAGAAACCCACTTTAAAGTATCTCAAATACTTTAGAGTGAGTTTCTCACTTTTTTGAGATACTCATAATTATTTAATAATACTTTTATATACTTACACCTATACATATATTGAGAAACTCATATTGAGAACCTCCCAATGGAGATGCCCTAAAGGCACTGGACTTGTGTAATGTTTATATATATATATATATATATATATATATATATGATCATAATAATGTAATTTTGTAACAAAAGAAGAAAGTGGTACATATGTTTTTATCTAAATTTCTTGTCATAATCTGATAAGTGTGTGTTTGAATCACCAATATGTATACATTCAAGCCACAAGCAACTTCTTGATATCATTCTGCATCATCTCAAAAGAAGAAAAAAAACTTTCATTAGGAATGTAATGAGTATAATAGAATAGTTCCATCAATATATTTATTTGTTGTTTACAATTTGATTTTATCTTTTGCAGCTTGGTAAATCTAAAAATGGCATATTTATGGAATAGACAGTGCTCAATACCGAGATTTCGATGCTTCAGAGACTTTGACAGCTTCTCTTAAACGTAACCTTAACTTGGAAATGCATATCTCTAGGTTAGAGGCAATTTCTGAAAGTGTCAACAACAATGTTGGAGCTGTCAAAGTTGATATTGTGGCATTGAAAGATGAGTTCAAGGAGGAGATGGTTGCAACACGATCTTCTCTAGTTGCAATATTACAGACTTTAACATCCGGAATTGCTGCCGCAACCAATAACGACACAGTTCTGAATTCGAGAGTGCCATCTACTACTCCACAAAGTGCAACTCCACTAGCTTCTCCTCTTGTGACTCCAAGGAACTGATATTACGCAATTTTAATGTATAATAGCAGGTATTTATGTCTACTATTTGCACTATTCCGAGCGTTTTCCTTGTACATTTGGTATATTTTCAGGATTCTAGGTGTTCAGGTTGTTTTAGAGCAAAAAGATGCATTATAGAGCAAATCAGAATAAATTGCCAAGTTAAAAAAAGAAATAATCGATCGAGCACTATAGGAAACGATCGAGCACATCACATAAAGAAATGCACGGTCGATCCTTCTTTGGATTGATCGGGCAAATGCTCCTGGAATTTTTCGTGATAAGAGCTCGATCGAGCATATTTTAGAAGAGATCGATCGATCCTTTCACCCGAAGAAGAATGAAAATTTTCCAATTTTGCAAGACAAGTCCTCAATTTTATCAAGTTTCCTTTATTTTAATTTTTTCCTTTTTCCACTATAAAAGCCTTTTGGCTAGGTTTATTTTCTCTATGCTTTTTTACAACTTTTGAGCTTTTACTGAGGGAGAAGAGATTCCTGAACCTTGTATTTGGAGAAGAATTTATGAACCCTCATTATCTATCTATACTTATTTTATTTGTTTAATTATGTGTTCTTCTTTTATATTGTTTTATTCTTGCTTTGCAATGTCTAAGTAGTTCACTAGTTAGGTTTTAGGTTTTCCTAGGGAAATCAGGTTTGATTGTTAGGGCTATTCATAAAGGGATTGAATTTGTTATGTTCTCAGTCTAGATTCAAACTTAATGCATGAATTATATTGATTATTGATAATAGATTGATAAATACAAAGAGATTTGGTTTAGAAATCTGACATAATCTAGATGAGTAAATGCATTTGTGTGTGGGAGTATTGTCTTAGGGGCTTATGAACTTATCAAATATGAATTGTAATCCATATTTGAATTATCTAAATATGGCGGGAGTTTGTCTTTAATAATTTGACTATACAGATTAATACTTCGGGAGGTGATTAATTTAGTTTCTATCTTTTGAGTTGAAAAATATTTTCAAATGAAATCCTTGCATGATAACCTAACTTTTAAACCTGATTACATATGGATTGCCTATTGCTTGACGTCTTTAGCTTATTGTTTACAACTTTTTATTTAATTATTTTCTTGATTTCGTTACAATTATCTTATTATTCCGTCTTAGCTTGATTTGAAATTGAACTGAAAATTATGTTTTCTGGTTGATACACTCAGGTTTTAACCCAAATATATTCACTGCAAGTACACAACAAACGCAATAGTATAAAAGAGATCAAATCCATAGAGACCAAGAATGTACGACTCTCAATGTAAATCAAGTTAAACGAAGAACATATTAAAAAGGGATTGTGATTAGAAAATGACGACAACAATAAAATAAAAAACGGTTGTGAAACAAATAACGCAAACGCTAGGCAATAGGAAATTCCACAAGTATACAGGTTAAAAGTCAAGGTTAACATGCAAGATTTTCTTTGAAAATAGTTACCAACTCAAAAGACAACAATGGACTGATCTTCTCCCGAAGTATTAGATCCCTATGTTTAAATCACTAAAGACAAACTCACGCCGTATTAAGATGATTTAAACATGCATTTATAATTCAGATTCGATATGTTCATAAGCCCCTAAGACAATGCTCCCGCAAGCAAAGGCACTTATGCATCTAGACTATCAGACTTCTAAACCAAATCCCTATGAGTTTATAATTCTAAGATCATTGAACTAGGTAGCTACTCTAATTCATGCAATAGGAACAAGTCTAGACTGAGAACCTAACAATTTCAATCCATTCTATCAAACCCTAACAAATAACTTGGTTTCCATGGGAAACCCCTAAAACCTAACAAGGCGACTACTCAGACATACCTAAGCAATCAACAATCATCATTGAGAAAAGCATATTCAAAAACCAAATCGATATATTAAAATAAGAGTTCATAATTCTTCTCCAAAAGGTTGGGATTCGTCTCTCTGTAAAGCTTTGGAAATAAAATATGCGATAATGAAAATAACACCAAGCCTAGGGCTTTTATAGTTCTAAATATAAGGAAAAATAAAATAAAACCAACAAGGAAAAATTTTGATGAGTCTTGAGGGCATAATTGTAATTTTGGATGATTTTTAATCATTCTCGGGCACAGAGATCGATCGATCTCTTTTTACGTAAGTTTCCAGTAGCTTTGGATGGATCAATCCCTTTTTGAATTGATCGATCTCTTTTCACACTTTCTGCACATGTTTCTTCTACGAGAGAGCTTGGCCAGTCTTCAGTAAAATTGCTATAACTTTTTATTGAACCAATGGATTGACTTCAAACCACTCTCATATGAAATCTATCTTAAGTAACCATTCTGTGTCAAAAATTCAGCTCAATCCACCCACGGGAACATCTTCAAACATTGGTAAACTTCTAACCTTTCTGTCGGATTTTGCATCTGCATATGCCAATTTGCATCCAAAATATCCTGAAAACCTAAAATTCTGAAAATATGCCAAAACTACAAGAAAAACACTCCGATAATGCCAAATAGAAAGTATAAATACCCACTATAAGGCATTAAAACCGAGTGATCACTGGTCTTTGTGGATTCGACCATTTATTGTGTTACATTGATATGTCTCTACAGTATAGTTTTAGAATTAAATTCTAAGCTTATCAGGAACAAAACTCAACAAAATGGAATAGGCAGAAGCAAAACTCAACAAGTTGGTTTAGCTAGGAACAAAACCCAACAAGTTGGTTTAGTTAGGAACAAAACTCAAGAAGCTGAATTAGATAAGTGGTGTGCTGAACTAGATTAAGTAGCATAAACTTAATCAGACTGAATAACTTAATATTTTGTGAGATGTTTGTTTTATCTAAGCAAAATATTTGGATTAGTATTTTGGGTATTTGTATAATCTTTTGGAAATGCAACTAATATCGCATTTAAATCTATGAATATCATATGTTTTGGTTATGGAGTTTGTAAAATAGTTGATTCTGATTTATAATAAAAAAAAAATTACAGTTTGTCATAATTTAAATCATTGATAAGACGTGACAAAACAAATTTAGTCACGAAATAGCCATTTTTCTTTTTGTAGCTAAATTAGCTATGTTATAGACACTTATATAAACGTGACAAATTTGTCAGAAATATTTCTGTGACTATTTTGTGGTTAATATAGTCACGAACAATCCGTGACAAAAACGTGTCTGCATAGTCACTATGTCTTAGACACGAAAATTTTTGTGACTATACGCAGTATTTTTACTAGTTCCATCAGATTGAGACCAACCCAAAAAAAACTGATTCAAAAAGAAGAAAAATTTGAATTAGTACCTCAATTTGATAAGGTGAAATCGTTGTAGGGTATCTTTGGACGACTTTGCTATTTTCATCAACCAAGAATTTCTCAAAGTTCCATTTGATGAAATCACTCAAGAACCCACCAGACTCTGACTTAAAGAATTGGTAGATGGGAGTTGTGCTTGGTCCATTAACATCAACCTTAAAAACATAAACAACTTATTAGGATTCAAGGTTTCTCTATTATCTAAACAATGTACCACTTCCGACCGCTCTAGTATGTGGGTTTCGATAGTCTCTTAGGACCCCACCATTATTAATAGCATGCGTAATTTAGAATTATAATTCTCTCTAGAGAAGTGATCGAAAAGCTAAATACATTTCGGTGATATAGATAGTCAAATCAATTTTTTAAACTAACAAGGATATTTGAGGATGAGCAAATGACCTATTGTCTTCATCTTTACTGATTTGTTATCAAACTAAAGATCGAACTTGAACATTTGTTATATGAGTATAAATTATTTTTTTATTAATATAGGTTGATTTACTAGACTGGTTCGTTGTTATTCAGATATTCAAATGACAAATAGAAACAACCAATAAAAATGTAAAGATATGGCTAGAATTCTCAATATATTCACATAAGAGTTTACATAGCCTTATATAGGAGAGAAAAGGACAACCCTAAGGGAGTGTATACGGAATATACATGAAAAGGAAACATAGATACAATTATGATATGAATTGATTTGCTATCACGCCCCCTCAAGATGAGGCACACTTGTTAAGCCCAATCTTGTTAATGAGATAGGAGAATTGACCACAGGAGAGAGGCTTTGTTAGGACATCAGCAAGTTGGTCCTTGGAAGAGATGTGCGAGAGACAAAGAAGACCTTTCTGAATTAGGTCTCGGATGTAGTGATAATCCACAACAACATGCTTCATTCGAGAGTGAAAAACAGGATTGGCGGAGAGATAAGTGGCACCGATGTTATCACAGTAGATGACTGTCGGTAAGGAAAAAGGAATGTGGAATTCACGTAATAAGGAGTGAATCCATTCAACATCAGTGGCTGTCGTAGAGACAGATTTATACTCTGCTTCAGTGGATGAACGAGCCACACTCCGTTGCTTCTTTTAAGACCAAGTAATGAGATGAGAACCATTATAAACAAGTGAAGCACCTGTACAGAAGAGATCATCAATGTCACCAGCCCAATCCGCGTCAGGGAAGGCGTGAAGACGCAGTGAGTTTGTAGCTGAATAGTATAGGCCTCTCTGTTTCGTTCCACTCAAGTATCGCAAGACCTGTTTTGCCGCAACCCAATGATCAACAGTGGGTTTGTGCATATATTGCGAGAGCTTATTCACAGCATAAGCAATGTCGGGACGGGTGAGAAGAAGATATTGAAGACTTCCAATCACCATTCGATAATCAGTAAGATTTTCCGTGAGCGTACCTCTGACCGTGAGTTTGATGTTGTCTGGAAGTGGAGTAGAAACGGGTTTGGCAGCAAGCATTGAAGTGCGACTGAGTAAATCATTGATATACTTAGTTTGAGTCAAGAGAAGACCCAACTTAGTTTGAGTTACCCGTGAGAAAAATGTCGTCAATGTAAAAAAAGAGTAGTAGGATGACATTGGCCTTGATGAAGATGAATAGAGAAGTATCAGCAAGAGAATTCTGAAAACCAGATTGTAGGAGAAACTGACGAAGAGCATTGTACCAAGCTCAAGGTGCTTGTTTAAGGCTGTATAGCGCTTTCTTTAACTTGCATACAAATGTAGGATGATCTTTATCGACCAAAATCGGTGGTTATTCCATATAGACATCTTCAAGTAGAGGCCCTTGAAGAAATGCATTGTTGATGTCCAATTGATGTAGCGGCCAGCCATTAGAAACCGCATGACTGAGAGCAAGACAGATGGTTGTAGGTTTAACAACGGGACTGAATGTCTTGAAGTAATCAATGTCGGGACGTTGGTGAAACCCCTTTGCAAATAAACGAGCTTTATATCGATCAATTTCACCAGAGGGCAAGAGCTTTGCCTGAAAACCCAGCGACACCCGACAATATTTGGAGCCAATTCAGGAGGAACTAAGTCCCATGTTTTATTGCGGAGACATGAATCAAACTCTTCAGACATGGCAGTTCTCCACTTGTCATGTTTGAGTTCTTAAAGATAAGTCGAAGGCTCAGCAGAAAGTGACAAAGCTGCAACCAGAGATAACTTATTAATAGGTTTTACAATATTGTTTTTGGACCGTGTGGTCATGCGGTGTGCATTGGCATGTTGAGGTTGCGGAGCAATCTCTGATGCAGGGACTGAATCATGAACAAGTGGTGGAGGTATAGGAGCTGGAACATCAGCCACAAGAACTGTATCAGGAGCTGCAGAGGGGAGAACAAAGTCTGTAACAGGAGCAGTTGATGATGATGTAGGTTGTTGAGCATGAGATCCTTGAGCATTATGATGTTGAGGCAGTGAGGGATCTATAGGCGGGTGCTCAGGCGATGGAGATGTAGACCGCGATGATGGAACAACAGAAGAGAGAGGTAAGGGAATGGAAGATGGTGTCGAAGAAGATGCAGAGTTTGGTGGTTTTGCAGAGGAGTGGTATGTGAAAATATGTTCAAAAATTTGAACATGTCGTGAGACAAATAAACGAGCAGTCTTTGGTTCAAAACAGAAGTGTCCACTTTGAGTGGCTGAGTATCCAAAAAAGAAGCAGGTTTGAGAGCAAGGCTGTAGTTTATTGGTGGCATACGGGCGGAGACACATATAGCATAAACACCCAAAAATACGAAGTTTGTGAAAGTTTGGTTGTTCATGAAACAATGACTCAAAAGGAGTTTTTAAAATCGAGTGAGGAAGAAGGCATTTGAATGATGAGATAAATCGTACAAGAAAACAAAAATGAGGAAAAAGAGTGAGGTAAAGACGCATGAGAAAGCAGTGCAAGACCGATTTCAACAGTATGTCGATGTTTTCGCTCGGAGAGACCATTGTGTTTTGGTGTGTGAGGAGGTGATGTCAAGTGTGAAATAACACTCTCCGAAAGATATGTTTTCAAGGTGAGAAATTCACCACCATTGTCGGAGTAAAAATTAACAATGCGGGTTTTAAAACGATTTTCAACAAGAGATTTAAAGCGTTTGAACACATCAAGAACCTGTGACTTTCTTTTTAAAGGATAAAGCCATGAATATCGAGTGTGATGATCCACAAAAACCAAGTAGTATTTGTAATTATCAAAAGAGATGGTTGGAGAGGTCCATACATCTCTCAAAATAAATTCAAGTGGTTTGGATGAAACAATTTTTGAAACAGCAAAGGGTAATCGATGAATTTTATTAATGGCACAAGAGTCTCAAACAAAACTTGATGAGTTTTTAGTAGCTAAAGGTAATGAAAAACGATTAACTAAGCGATGAAGAGAGTCAGAATGAAGGTGGCCTAGGTGATGATGCCAATCACAGAGAGAAGTTTTGAAACTGGAAACACTTGTAATGGAAAAAGATGAGAGATGCGGCCATTGATACACTCCATTTCTAGCTTTGTCGGTTGTGAGAGGAGCACCTGACTTGAGATCCGTCACCTGAAACGCAAAAGGATCAAATGTAACATCAACATTATTATCAACGCAGAGACGATAAATTGAGAGAAGGTTCTTGGCCATGGCAGGGACACATAAAACATTTTTCAAATTGAAAGTATGTGAAGGAGAAGGCAATGGCAGTGATCCAGTATGAGTAATGACCAAACCTTTACCCTTACCAATCATCACATCATCAGAACCTGTATAAGCATCATAAAGCGCCAAGTTACTAAGATCAAAAGTGATGTGATGTGATGCATAGCACCACTATCGAGCAGCCATGATGGAGAGTCACTTGAAGAAATCGCAGTGTTAGCAGTTGGTTGATGTTGTTGTTGTTGGATAAGACAAAAACATGGGCAACATTGAGCACTGTGACCATGAACTCCGCAGGCCTGACACTTACCAAGATAACCACGGCGAGTGTTGTTGTTGGCAGGGTAAGGAGGACGAGAAGAGTGAAATGATGCTGGAGCAGGGGAGTTGTCAGACACAAAGTTATTATTGCGACGCCAACTTCCCTTAGGATGATGACTAGCAGCATTAGCAGTGATTGGGATGTGCTCAGTAACAGGAAGCCTAAGGATGGCAGCTTCCTTGTTGAGAAGCTTTTCATGGAGTTCAACAGTAGAGATAAGTGTCTCTCTGTTGTTGCCAGAGTCAATTACCAATTGGTAATCTTTTGGAAGTCCTTCAAGTATGTGATCAATTAAATCTTCATGGTCAAGATGATTACCAAGGAGAGATAATCGGTCTGCTTTAGTCTGCATAAGTTGAATGTATTCATCAATGGACCGAGATCCCTTGTTCAAGGATTTGAGTAGTTACTTGAGTTGTTTGATGTGCCCACGGGTTAGTTTGCCGTAGATACCAACAAGTATTGTCCAAGCTTCAAGTATGGTGGTTGCACGGGCCACAAGAGACTGAAGTAGAGTGTAGATAGTGTTGAAAAGTGCCTGAAAAATAAGTTTTTCATGGCGACGCCATGTGGTGTAGCGTTGATTGACAGAATCAATCGCATCGACAATGACAATAGGAGGAGGAACAACAGCATTCTCCTTGGATATAACCAAGAAGATCCAGTTCGTCTAGGAGAAGACGGAATTGCAGACTCCAAGTTATGAAGTTGGAGGTGGTGAGTTTGGTTATGCTAGCCATGTTGATAGAATAGATTAGAGATTAAGGATTGGGATAGCTGTGTGACCATGGCTGGTGTTTTCAATAGAAGCAGACATGGTGAAAGAGATAGGGAAGCGGCTAGATTAGGTTTTGAAAAATAAATTATGCCTGCTCTGATACCATAAAGATATGGGTAGAATTCTCAATATATTCACATAAGAGTTTAAAGAGCCTTATATAGGAGAGACAAAGATAACCCTAATGGAATGTATAAAGAATGTACATGAAAAGAAAACATAGATATAATTGTGATATGAATTGATTTGCTAACACAAAGAACTAGATCGTTAAGACATTCCTAAACAAAACAATCGATTTCACAACCTTTTTAGTTTATATATCACAATAGTAATAATTTAAACTTGTTTTAGCATGCAGTCGCAAATTTATTTTTCTACAAGAACAAAAAATTTGTATTTTGATAATTTCGTTTCACAAAAGTTTCAAATTTTATAGCATAATTTTTACACGTAATAAATAAGTAAAAATTAGGGAAATACTAAAAACAAGTCATTTATATATATATATATA
>OVBE01012590.1:0-13281 GCA_900406425.1 Iberis pinnata
ATATATATATATATATATATATATCCTTTTGGGCAATTTTAAATTTCTTTATGTAGTTTTGTATTTATCAAAATATTTTTAACTATTTTGAACTTTCTTTTATTTTGAAAATAATAGTAAATAAACTATTGAGTTTTTTTATATGTACACAAATATTTTAGTATATGTGTTGTATGACATTTTGTAAAATCATAAAATTGGTCGTATTTAAACGTTTGACCAACACAAAAAGAAAACCAAAACTATATTTTATATAGCCAAACTATATAAGTACATTTATTTGTTTTATCTAACGCAATACATATGTTATAGAAAATTCAAGATAAACACACACAAAAAACCTTACAAAAATTTATTAAGTTAAAACCTAGTTTGTAAAATATACAATGTTAACTACATCATCAGTATCAAACATACTATGTAATATATGATTTAAAGTATATTTAAACCCATTATTATCACCTAAAATTGTTTAATATGCAAATGAATCATTTTCTAAAATTATAATTAATCGAAGTTTTAGTACACAATATGGCCCTGTTCGGGAATCAGTCGCGGCGAAGACTACGAGCGACCAAAAATATCAGTAACAAAAATATTCTCTATTTTTGTGTTTGTTGTTGTTGTTAACACTGGATATATCTATTTTTGTAGTTGAAGAAAATACCAACAATTAAATTCATCACCGTAAACGACACTAATGTTGATGCACTTAACGTATAATAAAACTGTTTTTCCAGTCTTTTGTTACCAGTGCCAGTCCTACCATTTTTTGGATTCCAAATTTTTCTTTTAAAAGTTAGGGCTATCAAAATTTTGTTTTTCACAAGTTGAACTCTTTTCCTGGAGTTCAAAACAATGTGTTATCTAACCATCAAACTAAAGTAACTCTTATGCATTTTAGGACTGAAAATTTAATTAACTATATAAAAACCGCAAGACCAAGCTTTTCATAGTTGGACCTACTTGTCACTATTGCAGCAATTGTTCCCCGAACAAGGCCTATATATTGTTTTCTCTTTTATCTTGATGGTTCTAGTCACAATGCATGATCTAATGTAACAAATGGATCACAACGTCGTAATCTAATTATTTTAGCTTTTAAAAGTTCAAGTATTCAACTCACGATATCATCTTTTGTTTATTGTAACTTTCATGAAAAAAATCCTTTGCAGAAAGCTTGTCCCTAAATATTGCTTTTCATTCATAGAAACTTTATTTTTTACCTTTTAAGATTTAATATATGCAAAGATATAATGTAATGTAACTTCATCTTCCTTCACGCAACTATATTAATTTATAACAAATTAGATCAGATCGGACCGGGTTCTGTTGGAACTTATTTTTGACAAAGTGAATTTTGCAAAAATTGAAATAAATTTGGATGAGAAACTAGACACTAAATGAGTTGAACTAGCTGAAAAGACTAGGTAGCTCAGCTAGGTGAGTAGCTAAGTGAGTTAAACTAGCTAGAAAGACTAGCTAGCTCAGCTAGGTGAGTAAAATGGCAGCTCAACCAAGTTCAATGAGTTGAATGAGTACTAACCTAGCTAGGTGGACTGGTCAGCTAACACTCAAGCTTAGTAAGTGAAGTAGCTTACAAGTGAAAAGTCACCAAGCGAATAGTTGCAACCGTTGGCCGAATGGCCACCAATTGAAAAGGTACAACGAAAGGGTGTGTCTTTTCACCAAAAGTCACATCCTTTTATGTGAAAAAGTGTCTTGACCAAAGATCACAACCTTTCACATAACACATTTTCATCTCCCATAAACAAGGACCTCCATCATTCATTGTTCTTATGCACTTCTCAAATCATTATCAGAAATTACGGTTTTCGATATTCACTAAAGATAAAAATACAAACACATAAAAACAAACATTTCCAATAGTACTCTACTTCCAACGTCTCGACAGTATTCGCAGAATGCTAAGGTCGATAGGCTTTGTTACGAGTAAATCTTAACAAAGACAAATAACAGTTGTATCATGGGATTCTGAAATTGAGGTAAGCCGTCTTACTAGAGGAAATTTTTAGAATAAAGGAAAGAGTTTTGACTCGTCTATGTTTGCTTTAAGGTTACTAGATGTTAATCTACCACTTTAAATCGGATTCGAGTTTTAACATTTTTAACGTCTATTCCGGTTCGCGACTCGTTTTAATTTTTTCGCAATAATTTACTCATATTTTTTTCTTTCTATTTCACATATGTCAACCAGAAATACTGACGTCGATATGATGAATGTTTGTACTGAAGGACAGAATGATGGCTCTGCAGCTACATGCCACACACCTCCGCCATCAATTCAAAAAGATCCCTTTCTCCGAATGTCTCAAATGCCCACCACAATGGCACATGCCTTACTTCCAGAGTAGTTCTATGGAATGAACTTTAAGACGTCGCAATACTAAATGCTCCTCTACATAAGCAATATGAACGCTAATAAATTCCTTACAGACGATCCACCAATCATTCCTCTTGGAAACAGCGATGCCTATGTTCAAGCTGTTATTGATGCTTGGAAGCATCATGACTTTGTCTGTAGAGGTTGAATCTTATGTAGCCTCATCAATCCACTGTAAAAAAAGTGTACAGTTAGGAAGTACAAACCTCTAAGGAACTTTGGATGGCCGTAGAGAAGAAATACAAATATGACGAGGCTAGTTGTCAAAATTTGTCGTCGCAAAGTTTCTGGACTTCAAGATCGTGGATTCAAAACCCATCATGGAATAAGTCAATGCAATGAGTCTCATTTATCATGAAATTGCAATTGAAGGGATGATGATCGATGAAATCTTCGCGGTCAACTGCTTCATTGAGAAGCTACCCCCAAGCAGGCTAAGCTTCAGTAACTACTTGAAGCATAAGAAGAAATCGATGTCGCTCTCAGATTTCATAATGCGACTTCGAATGGAAGAGAAAAACCGTACCAATTTTGCTGCTTCAAAGTAACATACAGTGAAAATAGTTGAATTAAAAAAAAAGAGCAAAAGGAAATAGATTTCTAACCGAAATTCCCTCAAACTGACTTCATTATCAAACTTCAAGAAGCGTGGTAAAGCTAGGAAGTAAAAAGGTAAATGCCACAACTGTGGAAAGCAAGGCCACAAATCAGATGTGTGTCGTAGTGCTAAGGCGAAGGATAAACCGAAACCTCAAGCATACCTTACCATGCACGACATGTGCGCCGTTGTCTCTGAAAGAATGGTGGTATGACACTGGAGCAACCACCCACATCTACGCTGATAAGGAAATGTTCACCACTTATCAGAAGAACAGGTCCGAGGAACAATTGTTCATGGGAAACACATCTCACTCAAAGATTAAAGTTCACGACAAAGTGGTTCTTAAGCTTACTTCAGGACGTGAGCTTACACTCAACAACGTCAAACATGTGTCAGACATGAGGAAGAACCTTGTTTCAGGAACTCTACTGAGCAAAGATGGATTCAGGACAAGCTTTGAAGTTGATAAGCTAGTTCTTAGGAAAAATGGGATGTATTTGGGAAAGGGATTTGTAAACGGAGGACTTGTCAAAATGTGTGTAATGACAGTCCTTTGTCCTGTTAAGTTAGACATGGCTAATGTTGTAATTGATGATAAAATTAATGAAAAATTTGTTGCTAATTTGGTTGAGTCTTTCAATACTTGGCATGAAAGATTTGGACATGTGAATTACAATTATATGCAAAAATTAATAAGTTTGAACTAGATTCCAAGGTGCAAAGTAGATAAGGAAAAATGTGAAGTTTGTGTACAAACCAAACTCACAAAAACTTCATCTCTTAAAGTTCAAAGGACTACCAAATCTTTGGGTTTAATCCATACAAATTTATGTGATCTGAAATATATACAAACTCGAAGCGATAAAATGTATTTTGGGACATTCATAAATGATAGCACAAGATATTGTTATGTATATTTGTTACATAGTAAAGATGAAGTCTTGTCAAAATTCAAAGAATATAAACTCAAAGTTGAAAATCAACTTAGTAAAACAATCAAAGTAGTGAGAAGTGATAGATAAAGAGTATGATGGTCCCTTTAATGAAATCTGCAAAGAACATGGGATCATACATCAAACTACCGCTACTTACTCCCTTGAATCTAACGGGATTACGGAACGTAAAAACCACACTCTCAAACAGATGATGAATGCTATGTTGCAAGAATCTGGGTTACCCTAGTCAATGTGGTGGGAAGCTTTCCTTACAACAAATACCATCCTGAATAAAATACAAAATAAGAAAAATAGCACAATGCCTTATGAACTTTTGAAAGGTGTTTTACCATTGTACAAATACCTCAACGTGTGGGGGTGTCTTACAAAGGTTGTTGTACCACCTCCGAAAAAGTCATTGTTGGACCTAAAACCGTTGAATGCATTTTCATAGGTTATGCACAAAATAGCAGCACTTATAGATTTCTGGTTCATAAATCAGATATACCGTGATATTCATGTAAAAATACAATCATCGACTCACGGAATGCTTCTTTCTCTGAACACATTTTTTCTTGTAAGGAAAAAAGTTTGTTGGGGTAAAAACCGTTCACGACAAAATTAGTGTTTAAAAAACGTTAGTCAAAGCATTAATCCTGATCAAGATAATAAACGAACCAAATCCGCGATGATTCCGGAAGACCACATACGATGAGTTTTGGAAGAATCAAGGAACAATCATAAAATCACTAAGCGATCGTCTATGTACTCTTTTTTCCTTATCGAGAAGGTTTTTTCCACTGGGTTTTCCTATCACTAAGGTTTTAAAAAAGCAAGATTGTCCGCTATCGTCTGGTGTGGGACTAGCATATTAGAAATGAAAGTCTGAGGAATACGAGAAACCTCGACAGATACGCAATCTTCAGACAAACGCTTCAATCTTGAATATCATTTAACGGACAGCCCGAATCATGTTCGAGTACAAATAATCAAGACGCTTTCAGACACACGTTCATCTAGCCAGTCAGCAAGAATCTCGTCGCCAACTAGCGAGATGAATCTAAACAAGCATTCATTTCGCCAATTGGTGAGATGAATCAGAGAAATTCATCTCGCCATTTGGCGAGATGAATCTGAACAAGCATTCATCTCGCCAGTTGGCGAGATGAATCGGAGAAATCCATCTCGCCAACTCGGAAGATAAATATGAGAAAACATTCATATTGCCAATTGGAAAGATGAATAGGAGAAATTCATCTCGCCAATTGGTGAGATGAATCTGAACAAGCATTCATCTTGCCAGTTGGCGAGATTAATCGGTTGAAATTCATCTCGCCAGTTGGCGAGATTAATCAGAAGAAATTCATCTCGCCAGTTGGCGAGATGAATTGGAAAAGTTCATCTCGCCACATACGGTTCATATATTTTCCAGTCACATCTTGTCATGTATCATTTCGAGCTTATGTCGATGTCGTACGATAAAATTCGAAAAAACATATTCCTTTTGTACGATAACTTCTTGAAAGATGTGAAATAATAGCGAAATTGTCTTGTATTGATCAACTGTATAAATCATCACTAGATAACGTAAACGACAATACTATTTCACTTACGCAATCGATATAATCTTTCTGCAAAGGTTTCAATCGTATCATCGCACATAGGCCCGATTTCTCGACAAGAACGATAAAAATCATCTATATCGAAAGACAGCTCAACAAGGCCTAAAACACGATAGCGACCCACTTACGATTCTAGACGAGAATCAAGTCCAAGAAAAATGATGGTCGAAGCTTGTCCAATAAGCCAAGAAAAAATGGAAGAAATCCAAAAAAACAAATATATCCGCAGAAGAGTCAATCAAGAATGGAAGATTTCCGAAGAAAAACGGAAGACGAAAAAGGAAGATGGATCAATCTTGAAGCTTATATAAGAGAGATGAAGAGAAGGGGAACAAAGACATTTAATTCTCCGCACCAATACACTTAGAGCATTAGGGTTATTTTCCGATTTTATTCGCGAGTTGTGACTCAACTAGGTTACTAGTCTTAGGTTATTCGTACTACAGAACTCACCAACAGCTCACGGAGACAAGGCTTACCACCTGTTGAAATGCTCATACGAATTTGGAATACAACTTCTATTTCACTCTCTTTCGTATTCTTTAATTTTTGTACTTATCGTTTGTTTTCGTACTCTGATCTTATTCGTGTTTAACTCACAAAAATCCGGGATCTCTCGAAAGTTAAAGTTCTCTCTGATTTTCCGTAACTAACGGAAATTGACGATGTGAGTTTCAGTTCCCACATTTTGGCGCTATAAAGAAGGGACAAGTTATTTCTTTTACGTCAAACAACAAATTCAGACATGGCTACTAAAAATCAAAACGATCAACCAACTCCTGATGGTCTTCTACCAAACGACAACGTTGAGAAGACTCCACCAACGAACGTCACTGCGGTCAACGCTAATGCAAACACTATGACGTTTGAGAAGATTAAAAAGATGTTCTTCACTCTCGAAAAAAAGTTAGAAGAACAAGACAAGCTAACAAGCTCTCTTACAAAACAGGTTGAAACCCTAACTGCAAAAACAAGAGCCATCTTCCCACCCGAAACAATCAAGCTCCGCGGGAGAAGACTTGATTTTTCGACTCCTCTCGACAGGATGCAAAACGTGCAAAAGGAGCCGTTGGGGAAAATCTCGATGAGACAACTCCTGACACAACGCTCAAAACCACCAACAACCTTCCGCTTCAAAATAAGGAAACAGAAGAGAACGAGACCTAACGAATTAACTTGGAGTCCAGCAAAAAATTTGATTCTTCGGATGAGGATGCGGACGTATACCCAAGAAGAGGAAGAAGATGCTTAGCCCGGAAAGATCATCAGTTCGATGAACCCATGACAGAGGAAGAAGAAAATCTCTTCTGGGTAGAACAAGAAGAATTTGTCGAAAAACAGGCTTGGAACATTCACGATAAACGCCGACAAGTTCCAAATGCCGATTATTATGACATTGATGAAATTCAAAATCTTCGCGATTACATCGCAGAAACCGTTGAAGTAGTTCGGGCGATGAAATCGCAAATTCACCATGCCACCAACGCAGCACCGGAGATCGATCGAATCCTCGAGGAGGCCAGAAAACATTGTTTATGGCATGAATAAATAAGGCTGGAATCTCCTATCCCAGCAAAATCAAGATCCATATATACGATGGAACCATAGATCTGAAAGCTCATTTACAAACCTTTCAAATCACGATGGCAAGGTCCAAACTTAAGGAACATAAAAAATACGCAGGATTTTATCTCTTCTTCGTCGAACACCTCCAAGGGAGTGGCTTTCTAATGGTTTTCCTGACTAAAACACAACTCCATCGGAAACTTCCGACAATTTTCCGCATAATTCCTCAAACTGTATTGCATGTTTATGAATACGAACTTTGGACATTGACCTATGGAGCATGAATCAAAGGGAGGACGAGCCCCTCCGAGATATCATCAAACAATTCAAAGTCGTGAGATCAAGAATAGTCGGAATAAGTGATAAAGTATTCGTAGACACGATCCGAAAAACGCTCTAGTACAAATTAAAATTCATAAAGTGGATATCACTCAAAAAACCGCAGTTAATCTAAGACGTTCTTCACAAAGCTGCAAATTTCATCACCATCGAAGAAGAGATGAAATCATGTCTCTGAAACAAAAGTCGGCAAAGGCGTCTGCGAAAGACAACCCCTCGAAACACAAATTGAAAAAGGAAAACCCTTGTAACAACAAATATGTCTATCACGAGGGAAAAAAACTTCAGGGAGCGCACAACTATGCCATCAACACATCGTCCGAAAGAGGAAGAACGTCAAGAAATACCTAGACCGGACACACCTCTTACAACGAAAACACCTTCTGCGAGTTCCACCAAACGAAGGGTCACTCCACAATAAACTGTCAAGTCCTTGGAGTAAGGCTGATGGCAAAACTACTTGTACGTGAGATATCGGAAATATCCAGCGGTAAATGATCTTCTTAAGGAAGCTAATCGGCCACCTAGTCCTGGCCAGGCGCCACTAAGCAACAACGCACCGTAAGGTCCCCGAACATAAGGGAAGCACAAAAGAGAGCATGAGGATAAAACCAGCAACGTTAATCACTACCGAGTAAACATGATAATCAGAGGATCGCAATACATCTAAGACAGCGTCTCCGCAATAAAAGCTTATCATCACAAAGCTAAATCAAGCACCAACTGGCCCGATCACCTCGTCTTTACAGCTTCCGATTCTCCGAATAACGCGATTAATTTCAAAGAAAGCAAACCTGTCGGAACCGACACTACTCATAGCGATCTCCTTGTAATCGATCTCTTCATAAGGGACTTCTAGGTCGCAAGAATCCTCATCGACACAGGAAGCACCGTAAACGTAATCTCCCGCAACACTTTAAACAAGATGGGAATCAGACTGTCCGAAGTCACGCCCACACCAAAACCACTCACTGGTTTCTCCAGCACAACAACCATGACTCTCGAATTGATTCAGTTTCCAGTCGTGGCCAAAGAAATCACCAAAATTGTAGAATTTTCAGTATTTGACCATCCTGCCATTTATAACGCAATCGTCGGGATGCCCTAGATAAATTCTATGAAAGCAGTCATATCCACTTATCACTTAGGCATCAAATTTCTAACACCCCACAGAATCTCTACGAATTGAGGATGTCAGAAACAAGCAAGACTCTGCTTCCTAGCCAAGCAAAAACTGAGACGAGTCACAATAACACCAGTAGTCGGACCCAATCTAGAAAAGGCAACTCAGCCATCGACCGAAATCGTTTCGAAAAAAGCTGATAACGCATCAGAAAAGGCTAACCAGATTTGTCGACTCGAGAAACGGCTTAATCTGAAAAAGGCAATCACGAATCCGAGCCAAAACTCCCATACCAAACGGCATATATAATGCCCAATAAAGTCATCAACCCAACTGTAGCCACCGCGGCCAAAACGGACCACACAACATCGCCAAGCGAGTAATTTAACTCACATCAACAAACTGGACTACAAAATGGCTTGATCCCCAAAAAGGGTACGTGGGCAAATTTTTGCAACTCTAAAAAAGGAAGGGAGTGGGTACGTATACTCATATACTCCCAACTGATCCCTATGGTACTCATTTTCCCATTCTTATCCAAGTTGAGGGAGCTACTACCAAGATCAAGAAGGATGAAGTTATAGCTGAGGAGGTTATGGGTGGGGTTTCTACTGAAGAGGTTGACGTGAATGTTGAAGGGGTGCTGGACATGGTTGTAGAAGTGGTGGTTTGCTTAGGGGAGGTCATGACTGAGGCAAAAGAGGTAGCCCCCAAGGGTGGTGGTAACAATCAAGATGCGACGGAGTGACCGCTTATGGCTTCTTCTTTCTTTGCTCTTTTAATTTCTTTTAATGTTTGTTTTATTCTAAACATGGTTTCCTGGGGAGACTTTTACTCAATCTCTTTTAGTCCCTTTGAACTTGAAACTCCGGGGGAGGCTTTTACCCGAAATATATTTTTATTTAAATTTGTGAACTTGAATTTATGTTTCTGGCTCAAATAATTTTCTTATATTTTTAATCTGATTGGCTTTGAGAAAGTCTTATGTGTCTACTTGTTGTTTATAGATGTATAGTTCGCATAGGGAGGGTTTTTGAGTTTACGTAGGTGTCATTTTGCCTGAATAGTATCCTAACCGCATACTTGGTAGGGATTAGGGTGTTTACTATTAAATTTTTTGTCATAGAGTAGCGCACTTATTCGAGAGATCGAATGTTGTACTGGAGATGAATATTTTGATTCTTAAAAATGTTTGTGATTCATTTTAATGCATTATCACGAGACAGGACTCAGCTTCAGCGCTTACACGTTTTTGAGGGTTGCTCAACATAATACCCATTGGGCGTGTGCGATGTATAGTATGACTGGCCAAGTCATACAATGTAATATGATTGGATAGTTATCTACGTCTTAAGCGTTAAATCATGGAAAAAAGGGAATTAAGGGTTTGGATGATATTACCGATTTGTTAGACGTGTTGGGCACGGTGTGGTATACTTCCCTCGCTTTCTCCTGAATATTGGTAGAGAAGCAGGCGGAAGTGATTGAAAACATTGTGGATGGTTCGCGAGTGTTGAGAGCCCTCATGTGTTTTGATGCGCAGGTAGTGGTATGGGGTAGTGATACTCTATGTCCGAATTCAGCTGGTTGGTTTGTGAGAAGCCCCCATTTTTCGAGAAAAATTCAAAGGCAAAGAAAGGGCGGGTTGGGGGCGGAGAGTAAAGATCAATTACATATCCCCCATTTTTTGAAAAAAAATTAGAGGAAAAGATAGACGAACTGGGGCAGAGAATGAAGATCAATTACATCTCGTCCATTTTACGAGAAAATTTAGAGGAAAAAATTGACGAGCTGGGACATGCAGTAAAGATCAATTATATCTCCCCATTTTTCGAGAATAATTTAGAGGAAAAATAGACAAGCTGGGAAAGGGAGCAAAGATCAATTACATCTCTCCCATTTTTCGAGAAAAATTTAGAGGGAAAGATAGACGAACTGGGGCAGGAAGTAAAGATCAATTACATCTTCCCTAGTTTTTGGGGAAATTTAGAGGAAAAAATAGACTAGCTCGGACAGCGAGTAAAGATCAATTAGATCTACCCCATTTTTCAAGAAATATTTAGAGGGAAAGATAGACGATGAAAATTAAAATTTTATTGATAGACATATATGAACTCCCTAAACAGAGTTTCCTACGTACCCCTGAGATAGGGATCAAGCCTTGATCGTAGTTCACTGAATCAGGTTTACAAATAGCGTAAAACAAAAACTACCATGAAAATAATTTTCTTGTGCTTAAGGTGGTGTTGAGGATTCCCAGGGTGTATTTCTTCGTTCTCGTCTTCATCTTCCAATTCGTACACTCCTGGTTTGATGATTTTGGAGATCTTGTACGGCCCTTCCCATTTGATTCCTAGCTTTCCTACATTCTTCTTTACCCTCGCGGTGAAAACTTCTCGCAACACTAGCTCTGCTTCAGCAAATCGTCGTTGTTTGATCTTTTTGTTGTAGAAATGTGTTGCGGTGTTGTGATAGTTTTGCAGTCTTATGGTCGTCTGGTCCCTCCTTTCATCGATGGTGTCGGCTATGTCTATAAGCATCTGGTCATTTTGGTATGCATTCTGAGGTGCTAGCTCCCTTCTCAAGCTTAGTACTTTTGTTTCAGCTGGTATGACTACCTTGGTATCGTACACTAGGGAAAATGGGGAGTCGTTGGTTCGTCTCCAGGGTGTTGTCCGATAAGACCAAAGCATTCCTTCCAATTCTTCTGCCCACCTTCCTTTTTCATCTAGTCTCTTTTTTAATCCATCCAATATGGTTTTGTTAGCAGCTTCTGCCTGGTCGTTAGCCTGCGGGTAGTAGAGTGTTGAGTATGTGAGGTTAATCCTCATTCTTTCGCAGAATTCTTGTAACTTGTCTGAGATAAATTGGGGATCGTTTTCAGTATATATTTCCTAGGAGATCTCGAGGTGACATATTATATTTTCCAGATGAAGGATTCAACGTTCTCGGATTTGACATCAACAAAGGATTCAGCATCTATCCATTTAGAGAAATAGTCAGTTAAGATGAGTTGGAAACACTTTTGTTTTTACCTGTGCATGGGACCAATTATGTCCATGGACCATCGCATAAAGGGGTATGGCGCGGTGATCGATTGCATCTCCTCAATTGGTCGATAGATTAACGGTTCATGCTTTTGGCATTTTTCACATTTCAAGTTGTGTTGTTCGCAGTTTGTGATCATAGTTGGCCAATAATAACCGTATCGTTTTATATTTAATGCCAAGGTTCTGCCACCTGGGTGATTGCCGCAAGCTCCGTCGTGGACTTCCCTTATAATTTTTCTTGTTTCATGGCCGAAAATGCACTTTAGTAATGGACCTCGAACGCTCCATTTGTAGAGGTTTCCGTCTAGCTGAGTGTATCTCGCACTTTTAGCTTTGAGTTTCCTTGCGTCCCATTTCTTTGGTGGTAAGATCCCGTCCGTAATGTATGCAAGTATTCTGATTCGCCACTCTATCTCCGTTTTGATCTCGTCCGCTTCTATTGAGACTTCATCTTCCTCCATGTCCTCATGGTTGGGGTTTGTGTTGTATGCTTCTATCATTTCTTGTATCATGCAAGTGGGCTTTGCCACCGAGATATTGGGTTTATCGATGGTCTCTACATGTATGACTCTGGTCGTTTGGGGGTCCGTGGTAGATGCGAGGGCGGCTAGGGTATCGACGGGCATATTTTCTCCCCATGGATTTTAATCAGGTTGAACTCTAGGAAATCTTTAGAAAGGTTTTTTACCACATCTAAATACGCTTCCACTCGGTCGTCATTTGTCTCGTATTCACCACTGAATTGGTTCGCCACTAGCTGGGAGTCGCAATAGGCGTTGACCTATTTTGTCCCGATTATCGCTGCTAGGCGAAAGCCGACTATCATCGCTTCGTATTCAACTTCGTTGTTTGACGCTGCGAAGTTAAACCTGAAAGATTGTTCAATCATCTCCCATGTTGGGGAGATCAGTCGTATTCTTATCCCCGAGACATGTTTAGAACTTGCTCCATCGACATATAAGGACCACTTCACTTCAGAATATTTGGATTATTTTCCATCTCCGGTGGTAGTTCTATGAGAAAATCCGTGAGTACTTGGGATTTTGGGCATGTTCTACATATTGCCCATTTGGAAAGCCTCCCTGGCTGTTTGGGACTATGTAAGATCGTTTGCATCGGTTGGTTCGAGTATAATACAATCGAGTGTGATTGGAAGTAGGATCGTAATTTCCTTAACAAATGTACTACTACCGGAGCTAATTTTTTTTATTTTTAGATATCTTGTCTCCGCGTCGTCTAGGATCTTGCTAAGGTAGAATATTGGCTTTTGGTTGCCGAGCTCCTCACGTACAAAAACCGAGCTAATTGTGTATGATGATACTGCGATGTATAGGAATAGATTTTCTCCTTCTTCTGGTTTGGATATGACATGAGGAGGTTGTAAAATGGTAGGCATTTGTATAGGAATAGGTCTTTAGGTTTTTGAATGACATTTCGCATTGTTCATTCCAGACGAATTTTTTGTTCCCCTTGAGGAGGTTGTAAAATGGTAGGCATTTGTCGGTTGACTTGGATATGAATTAGTTTAGGGCCGCTATGCGGCATGTTAGCCTTTGTACTTCTCTTGTGTTTTTAGGCGATGGCATTGATAAACATGTTTTAGCCCTATCTAGCAAGTAATCCTAACTACTTGACTTTCGA
>OVBE01012591.1:0-13279 GCA_900406425.1 Iberis pinnata
CAATATTTCTAAAAACTCATCTAATATATATACTCTATATATATCCATTTAAATATAAATATGCTACAACTTTTGAAAGTTTATTTAGTTGTTTACTTAGTTTTCACATTTTAGTTGTTTAATTTCAAAATCGTAAACCTTAACACTAGACCCAAAAACTGATATAAATTAACCATTTTAACCTATAACTGATATTTCTAAAAACACATCTAATATATATACTCTATATATATCCATTCAAATGTACGTATGCTACAACTTTTACAGTTTATTTATTTGTTTAATTAGTTTTCACATTTTCGTTGTTTAATTTCAAAATCGTAAACCTTAACACTAGACCCTAAACTGATATAAACCCTTCAACCTATAACTAATATTTCAAAAAAACTCTCTTTGAACTGATAATCGTACAAAAGTACAAAAGGGTGTACATGTCACCCTTTCTGGTAAACAATTTTTTTGTTTTTTTATGAAACCAATATTGACAACAATATGGTATCCTAAACCCTAAACCCTAAATGCTTAAATATACCATAAAACCTAAATTCCGTACAAAATAAAAGTTTCAAGAACTTTAAAATAAATGTTTATTAATTAGTTGTTTAGTTTTGTTAACTATTTTTTGTAAAACTCATTTGAAAAATTAATATAAAAACTGGCCAATGAACAGCTGAGACGGAGATAGTAAACGAGATGAAACATACACCGTTGGATATTTTTAGACAAATTAATTCATTTAATATGAGCCGTTGTTTCCTTTCGAGTTGCTTATGCTGGGAAACTGAAAATTTCGCAAAAAAGATTTATAGTTCTAAACCTAATATGTCATCTCCATCTTCTTAAAACCTTATCTGTCATCTCTATCTTCTTAATCTAAACCTAATCTTCAATAATCGTTCCATATTTCTCATATGGAGAAATCGTGAATTTGGCTGCAAAGGTATCATGTACATAGATCTCTCGATAAATACTTTCATTCACCGATTGAAATAGTTATTCTAACTTTTTTGCGATTTAAAATGTAGGGCTAGTCCCGAGTACTCGGAAGGAGCAACCAATTTCGTAAACTCGTCAGCAAGAAGATTGGGTAATCTGACTGAAATGCTTTGCCCATGTAGAGATTGCCGAAATTTATGCTATCAAAAATTAGAAAACATAGTTGATCATCTTTTAATTTGGGGTATGGATACAAAGTATGATACGATTGATTTCGCTCTTATTGATTCCGCGCTTAGTGATTCCATCACTGTCTTAAGCTCTTCGATTCCGCGCTTATTGATTACATCACCTCTTTTAACAGTCATACCACTTTTCTTAAGTGTTAAAATAAGTTGTTNAGTTGTTCTGTAATGCAGTTCCAGACAATAAGATCCTCTTCTGTGTCTCTACTTTGGAAAATTTTTGAAATGGAGTTACAGTTTGGGAAACATTCTAAATAAGATTGTAAGAAGATGATTGTTAATCTAGTTTTGCATGTTCCTGGTACCAAATGATGATGAACTGGCCCATCAACCAGCTTAGGTGAATATGTTTCTTTTAATTACTTTATTGCAAGATTTTTAATATTTTGGTTTCATAGCATCTTATTACCTTCTTTGTATTCATTTTAGTTTCACTTTAGAGGACAACAACAAGAAAACTGTTATACACTATAAAGTGAAATATCCATCACTAGGTGCCATCCAATCAGAGAGCGACTCAAAGGCTGCTTACTTCCCATGAAAGTATAGTTCTAATTCAGACATTTTAATCACTTGAATATTATGTGCTATTATTAAAGATCTTTGCTTATTTTTGGTGTTTGTAGGTCTGTCGAATAGCTGATACACCAAAAGGATCTATGAAAGGTAAGTGACTGTGATGCTTAGAGCCACATGCCAATGGCCTCCAGTTAGGCAGGAAGTTATTGAATGAAAACGATCTTTATTTAATTTTTCATCCCTGTTTTTCTATTATTAGATGGTCAAAAACAGTGAATTTAACAATATCGAGCTTGTAAGACGGGAGGTTAGGATGAATGTGACTGGTCTGCTAGCTTCAATTCGGGTAGAGTACTCCCGTCTCATATGGTGATTTTCTCACTTTTATCTTTTGATTGTTTTTATTTTATTAAATAAAGTTTCTCTTTTCATTGATCTTGATGAACATATGTCTTTTTATGTAGTTGAAATACGATGTAGGTTTTCTACTATGGGGAAGATGATTCTTCAAATTGGTATGTTGTAATGAGAGATACCCAAGAAATATATGATGGAAAAAGTGAAGATGGTGATGTTTAGTAGTAGATTTAAATTTTCTTTTTATGTAGTTGAAATACGATGTAGGTTTTCTACTCCGGAGAAGATAATTCTTCAAATTGGTATGTTGTAATGAGAGCTACCCAAGAACTAGATGATGGAGAAAGTGAAGATGTTGATGTTTGGTAGTGGATTGAAATAGTCTTGGTGATGTTTGATATGTTTTTATGGTTTTTAATGGTTGATTCCTTACATTATGTAAATACTACTATTTTGTAAACATGAAAATGTTTTATGGATATAATAAACTTATTTAATTTTTATTTGACAAAAAATTCAAAAATATATTATAACTACAAAATAAATTCAATTTTATAATTATAATAAAATTAGTTGTAGGGTGCACACCAGAAATAATAATAATATTAATTGTCTAGTGCAAAAAAATTAAGAATATTAATTGTCGGGTAATTACAACACAATAATAGCACAAATACTTTGCTATCTTTGTAAAACAAACTGCTATATATGAAATCCAATTATAATACAAATCCAACGCTATTGAATATAAAAAAACTAAAGTTATTATTAAAAATCTTTAATAACAAATATACNTGGCGATGTTAGAGCGTTTAATTAACCGCTATGCTATCCCAAAATAGCGTTTTTCGACCGCCAAGGAAAGTCATATTTCTTGTAGTGCACAAAACAAAATTCGTTAGATTATGTTCTTGAGTTGTGCAAGACATAGTAGTTGCAGTTGTATCCTGGGATTCGGAACGCCATGTAACGGTCACACTACAGGGCGTTTTCAGAATTAAGGAAAGAGATTAGTCTCCACTCTGCAAATCTCGTTCTTAATTCATGTACGGTATCATTTTATTATTGATTTTCTTATGTAATGTTTTACAATTATATTAGTCGCCCATATGATAGAAATTGCATTCTTAGCATTAAGCACACCTATTGTTTGAAGATTTAAGCTAATCAATTCCTAAACATCATATTCAATCCTTTGATCACCCTAATCTACCTAATCCATTCACTTAGAGATGAACTACTCACTAACATAGATGAAACACAAGTTTCAATGATGAAAATGTGTTGAATCATGATTAGAAACATAAAATAGAGAAGATTCAAAAAAAAAAAAAAATTCAAACTTAAAATAAGCAAAGATTCCAAATATTTACAAATTTCTAAGAGAACATAAAAGAAAGAAAATACAATGTGATAAGATAAAAAGATAAGATTAGGTTTAGAAACCTTATATAGTATCCTAAAAATTGTATCGGGTTAACCAAAAAAAATTGGGTTAACCCAATTGAAAATGAATTTAAACTCAAAAACGAAGTCAAAATGTTAACGTTTTAGGCTAGGATCAGTTTGGGTAAACCGATCCTCCAAACCGATCCTAGTCCCTGGTTTTTACGATTTTTGTCTTAGATTGGTTTGGGTAAACCAATCCTCCAAACCGATCTGAGCTTTCTGTTCCTAATGCTGCTAGACACACCTTCAGTTCTGGGTTTATAACTCTCTCATCTTTAAAGCTATGATGTCCTGCAATAGTCCTTCGGAAAGTTGACTCAAAGTAATATAACTTTGATGAAAGAGTCTTCTCCTAATTCGTAATGGAAGCTGGTGTAAATGATACATCTTTGGGGTGGACAGTTCAGAGCTTTGAATCTAGCAGATCACAACTTCGTTGGTTCATACACTACAAGAAAAAGTAGTATTGATAGCACTCCACGATAGCGCGAATTACTAGAGTGCTATCGTAGACGTCACGAGGGTTGCCAACATTTTTGCGGATAATAAGTACTATTTTGAGATTTAATGAAGCGGTACCTGATCCCGCAAAAACTTACTTACTTTTTGACGTTTTCCTTTTAATTTCTTTTTACTTAGCGAAATTTCTACTAAAAAGAAGATTTCGTTTGCTACTTTATTCTATAAATCTTAAATAGTGTCATCTCATCTTCTGCAATTTTTTATTTTCTTCGAAACCCGTAATCAACGAAACTTCTTCACCTTCGGCGAAGCTGGAATTGGAATTCGATGGAGTTGTAGTCGCGATTTCTACGGAGAGACAAAAGATACTTGCGGAAGTGGAAAGTTAATCGATCAAATCGTATTCTTGAGAATAAGAGGTCCATCTTCAGAGGTATATGAACAAATTAAATTTAGTTGGTGTTTAATATGTAGTATAACACATTTTTCCTTTTTTCCCATATAGAGCTGATCCTGCCTACGAGATAGGTGCTCGGAAGTTTTTCCATTGTATTGCTGCATCGTCTGGTGACATAGGTGTCATACTCAAGCAGTGAAGTTGTGTCTCATCTTGTAACTAGGGGAATGGATGGAAGTTACAAATTGCAAAAATTTTGGTACTATCATGGAGAAACATATTATAAGGCTGAAGTGGTAAGCAAAGACAACAACTATAATGATGAAATTAATGAATTGTATAAAGCAGCTGTGAGGTTTGATGAAGAATTAACAATGACATAGGTGAGACGGCAGAGACACAAGATAATAAAGAACACGAGTTCATAACAAAGTTAGCGGATGATGAAACTGAAATTGTAGAAACTCTTTGCATGTTTGAAAGATATTTTCCTCCTAGCTTCTTTGATATAATGGTGCATTTGACTGTTCATTTTTGATATAATGGTACATCTAGATTCATCAAACCATGATGCAACATTAAAATGGTTGGCATTTGGTCCACAAAGTAGTGTTATATAGTGAACAGTATGAGATTTCAGTCGAGTACGGTTCATAGAGAAAGTCAGAACAGTGTAGATCTTCTGTTTTTAGTAACATTATGTGCTTCTCACGTGACTCAAACTTAAACCGAGTTGGGCTTCAATTGGGCTTGTCTCACACTTAATTCGAATTGTCCAGATCCAAGAAAGATTAGTAGTACTGAAACTTGTTTATACATTGCTACATATATAACTTGAGTACAGTACTATGATGTTTATGTAAATATTAGTATAATAGGTAACTTTTTTTTTATAAATAATACGTAAATTTTAAGATAATCTAAAACGATAACAGTACAGGATGTTGATGTAAACAAAATATCATGGAAAACAATTATCACTGTAGAAGAAGCGTAACAGATTATTTAAAAATATTAGTATGTTAATAAAAAACGAGATTTAAGATCAATTTATTTGGTTCTAAGAGCATCTCCAACGCTTCTCTAAATCTTAAATTTAGAGTAAAGTCCACTCCAACTCAACTCTTAATCCCACTCTAAATTTAGAGTTTTCTCTTTTTTACTCTAAATTTAGAGTAACTCTAAGTTTGACTCTAGATTTAGAGTTGAATTATTTTATTTACAAAATGGTCATTTATTGTTATATCTTGTTATTTTTGTTGCTAAATTAATTTTAAATACCAAAACAAAAATAACACAATAATATAAACTTAAATATATAAAACATAAAATAACATAAAAAGATAAATACAAATTTAAGAAATCATACTAGTCATTTAATTTTAAAACACACAAAAACAACAAAATAAACGAAACACATAAATTTAACCACATTGATATTTTTTCTTAAAAATCAGATTAATCACTTCCAGATCCTTACATATCATTAAAATATTGTCCAAATGAATTATTTTAATTAAGAAGTTGTTCATCTTCTTGTTAAGATCTCCGTTTTTGTACAATTTGTGCTTGTTGAACTTGAATACATGCACAAACATTTGGATCAGGTATAGAACTCAACTAACAAAAGATAATTTTGTTTTCCACTTTAAGTTCTTTCAATGCATAATTCTTACTTTGAATCTCAAAATGATGAGTTTTTGCGCACTAGTCTTCTTTAATTGTTCCGAAAGTTGATCATTTGTGAAAAAATACACTAATAATAATAATTAAACCAAAATATGTTATGTTTTATTTTTTAAATGTAATGTTGTTTTAATAATATTATAATATTTTATTTATATTATATTTGTAATTCTTATTATTTTTTGCAAAGAAAAAACATTTAGGATCAATTTGTAAAAATTAAAAATATAGGGTACAATTCACAATTAGTAATAAAGTACAAAAAGAATATTCTTAAAATATTCTTTTTTAGAGTAAGATTTAGAGTTATGAGTTGGAGCAAACATCAATTAGAGTTACTTTAAATTTAGAGTAACTCTTAATTTAGAGTAAAATTTTAAAGTAGGGTTGGAGATGGTCTAAATGTTTAAATCAGAATAACATATTATTTGTTTTATTTATATAATTTTTGCAGAAATATGTTTGTGTTTCCTCTCAACCCAATATAAACAAATAGTTCATACACAAAAAAGTAAACATTCATCAACTGACAAAATGACCACCACCGATCATCTCCTCAAACACGCAAATTTCATCTCCATCTTCCATCATTACCTGTAAATAAAAAGATGACTTTTTAATTTATAGTTAAACTTAATATTACATTAATTAAAGGTTAAGAGTACAAACCTAATGAAGAGTTAAATCTGGTGATAGACGTTGGCCATCATAAATAAATCGAACATAGCCATATTGTATGATTTTATGTTTGCAATACCCAAGCATTCAATTTCTTGAGTCTTGTATAAACATTGATATTAAAATTATATTCGACTTCTTAGTTTATGTTTGTAATCAACATTTCAATAATAAAATTAAAAATGTATGTTAGAGGTTAAAATGTTTAAATATTTATTTTTCATGAAACAAAAAAAAATTAACCTGTTGGTCCACAAGCTTTAAAATTAACTTGTTGCTCGTAGAAACACACGATTCTGCAGTAGTAGTCGATGAACTCATTTTAAAAGAGAGAGAGAGATAATATTGCTTGATATCTTTGAGAGAGAGAGAGAGAGAGAATAATATTGCTTGATATGTTTGAGAGATAGAGAGGCAAACGATAATTTATAGAAAAAGAAGAAACGTGTCGTTTATGGAAAAACCATAACTTTATCTCTATTTTCCAAATTTCGAGAGCCATTAAAGTATGCTATAATAATACCTATTAGACTATGTATTAGGTTACCATAATGATACCTTTGAATACATTGCATATTTGACAGATCTGAACATGTACTTAATAGCATCTCCAAAAGCCCCCTTAAATCCTCAAATATGAGGTTTTTCCTTTTCCAAAAGCAACTTCAAAACCTCAAATTTGAGGTTCCAACATTTTAATTGCATTTTAGCCCTCAAACTTTTAAATACTTATAGTAAATATAAATCAATTTCTTACCTAAAAACTTCTTAAAATAAAAACAAAATATTAGTATAAAAGATATATCACAATATTATTTTATAAAATAAGAACATTACATGAAGCAAATATACTACAAAAGTAAAGCAACACAAGAAAATAAGAATGCGACTCATTTATCACTTCAGAATTCATTGGTTGATCATATATGGGAGCACTTCGGAAATAGCTATAACCAATAATTTTTATTTTTGTTGTATTTTATAATTTAGTTTTTATGTGTTTTTAATATTTGATGTAATTTTATAATATAATGTAATGTTTTATTAAATATATTGATTTTAATATATATAAAATGTATGTTTTAGCTATTTATAAAAGTATTAAAACTTTAGTTATAAATAGTTAAAATTATAAGGTCTATTTTGCAAAATACTAATTTTCAAAACTTTAAATTCGAGGTTTCTTTTTGGAGTGAAACTTGAGAAACCTCAAATTTTAGGTTGAAGGAACCTCTAATTTGAGGTTCCTTTTTGGAGATGCTCTAATAGCGATATTTGTATAATAGTTTAAAACATTTTTATAAGTTTACCAGATCATCTTCAGGAGTATTAATCAACTAGGTATTAGTATTAACTAGTATTAATCAACTAGGAATATGAGATAGCGAGACAGAGGGACAGATAATAGTCACTTCTTATAAAATTTTTTTGTTGAGTTACGAGATAGAGGGACAGATAAGGGTCACGTAATCATGATTATAGTTACTTGTATTACTTTAAACAGCCATAACACCAAAATACTAAAAATATCTCTTTTTCATGTGTTATTAAATTACTATAACAAAATAATTTCTATAAACTCTAAATATGTTTATATTATAACTATTAAATACATATCTATATAATATTTATATCTTGATTTAATCTGATTTTTTCTTATTTTTTATTTATTATTTTTCTGATTTTTTCTGATTTTTTTTTATTTTTGTAAATTATGGTATGAATATTATTTTTATAAATCCATACCCTGTGAAACTTTTTTGCCCAGAAGAATATTACTGTCGATGTGGACTTGTAATAGGTTTCGGATAACGACGATAATATATGACGACGATATAAAGAAAAAACCAAAGAGAGAAAATAACTGAAAATGTTTCGGCGATAAACGACTGAGAATATATAACGACAAAAAGGTTTATGATGTGGACACGACAGCGTTTCGTGTTGCGAGAAAAATAATAAAGATATTGTCACTAATAAAGATACAGATCAATTAATTAAATTATTATTTTATTAATATAAAAATTAGTTATGATATTTTAAACTATAAAATATGTAAAGTTAGTAAGATATTCATAATTACAAACAAAGAAATTAAGGTTGACATTGACTAAGTTCATTGAAAAGTTCATTCCAACCTTAAATTTAAATGGTAATTTCGAACAATAAACTTAAAAATATGAAACGTATAAGATATGGTTTTGAGTGTGTGGTAATTTTGGGATTTCAACTTCTTTTGATGGTGTTCCAAGGAATTCCTCATAAAGAAATGAGTTTGGAACATGAAATTAATAGTATCAAAATGTATAAAGGAAATGAGTTTGGAACATGAAATTGATATTAACTATTGGCAACTACGATTTAGGGTTTAGGGTTTAGAGTTCAGGGTTTAGGGTTTAGGGTAAAAGGTTTAGGGTTTAGGTTTCAGGGTTTAGGGTTAAGGGTTAAGCTCTTATGGTTTTTGTTTATATCATTATAAACCCACTTTTTGCTTTATTTTGTAGCAAAATTTACTCCAATAATGGTGCTTCATTTCTTCCTTTAGCATTTTCAAAACATAATTCTTACTTTGAATCTCTAAATGATGTTGTCTTTGTGCACTTGTGTTCTTTAAAGATAAATATATGTGTAGTGCTACATCATAATTGATCATTTGTGGGAAAAATATATGTTATTTTTGTTTNATGGGAAAAATATATGTTATTTTTATTTTTATCTACTATGTTGTGTACTATAATCTTATTTCAATGTTAATGTATAATTTTTGTTAATTGATCATATGTAGGAAAAATATATGTCTTGTAAATTAACAAAAACTAAAAGGTATAAATACCAATTAGTAGTAAATAAAAATATATTATTTTAATAATATTTGAAAAAAATGAAGCACCCCATTGGAGAGAATCTTGCTTAATTTTTTGCTTCATTTTGAAGAAAATGCATTTTTGAAGCAAAAAATGAAGCTAACCATTGGAGATGCCCGCAAATGTTTTTTTTTAAAACTATAAAATATGTAAATTAAGTTAGTAAGATATAATAATGCAATATTAAGATTGATAATGAATATATTCAGATTGTGACTCGTCTCATAAATAAAAATGAAGAACTTCAATTAAAAAGTTCATTTTTTGACATGTAACTAGAAATGATACAAAAAAATGGTTTTGAACCATAAGAAGTTCATTTTGTGACAAGTAACTAGAATGATACAAAGAAATGATAAAAAGTTCATTTAAAAAGTTCATTACGTTTATTTGTGTTTAAATTTTATATTAATTATGTATTTTGAATTTTACTTTTGTTATGTATTTGTAATTTGTATTTTCTATTTAATTTGTATACAAAGAAAATGGTTTATAACCATAAACTTTGAACATAAAAATGTATAAAAAATGGGTTTGGAACATGAAATTGATATTAACTATTGGCAACTAGGGTTCAGGGTTTCGGGTTAAGGGTGAAGCTCTTATGGTTTGTGGTTATATCATTATAAACCCCTTGTGTATATAGGAGTCACTCACTTCGAAACCCGAAAATGATTTTTTAACTATAAAAACTCGCATTTTCGTTTAAGCGGGAATGAAAATTTCATTTTCTCGCCAAACCAATTGAAAACTTTAGGTTATCCGACTCTTTGAATTTTTTCTTCATTCTTTGAGTTTTAAAACAATGGTGGATCCGCATGATGCTCATATTTTCTCAAAGAAAGTAAATATTATTATCTTAAGATTTCTTCTTCTTCTCTCTCTTAAAACATATTTCCCTCTTAAAATTCTCTTTACAAAAAATCTGAGAACCATATCATAAACAAGAGATTTGAGAACCATCTCTCACTCTTTCTCCGATAGGGTTTGTTGTCGGATTTCATTCTTTTATTTAACCTTCTGTCTGATTTCATAGATTGTTTCTTGTTTTACTAATGCATTATTGATTCTCGGATTTCGATCCATGACTTGTAGTATAAAGTAAACTACGATGGGAAAGAGGAAAATTAATAAATAAAAAAGAAGAATATTGTTGAAGAGGAAGATGTTCTTCATTTTAGTACTAAAGAAAATACACCAGCACTTGACGAGAAATCGCATAGTCAAAATAACGATGATGAAGCTCAAAACGATGATATAGACAAGCAGGCTAATGAAGAAACTCAGCAGGATGGTGAGGAATTTCAGCAGGATGAAGAAATTCACGAGGCAGAAGAAGTTGAAGTTGAAGAAGTAACCAACGAACCTAAGGCTAAACGACATAGAGGACCAACAAGGGTGAAGGGACAGGTTACCGAAAGATAAATATAATAATAATGTTTAATATAATTGTTCTAAAATTGGTTTTGATATAGCTAAAGGACCGCAATCACCGGAACGCTTGTTCTGATATACGTTAGGGAGTCTTGCATGGTGGAATGCAACCGGAACAGAGGCTAGTTCAGAAATTATCTACCAACTGGTGGACGACCAAGGCAAGGATCTCGTCCACCGGTTTCATAATCTCGTCCACATGTGCAGTCGATAAACTAGTCTGAAATGAGTCATAAATGTCAATCTTACCAGAATCCAAGTTGATCGCAAGTCCAACCCAGTGTTCCTCCCCCCAATTCATTGGTGCGTATACCATCTTGACAACTGAATACTGATAATAAGGATTTGAGGTCCCGGGTTATCAATCACCCCATCGTTCTAGTATAGATGATGGGTTTTGTCAATCCATAATGGGAGTGTACTAATCAATGTGGATGTATTGGATGCTTTAAAGTCAAGCTAGATGTTAAAAGGTGGTTTGGTTGCTAAATGGTCCTAAGTGCAATGAATGTAAAAAGACATAAAACAAAGAGAGGCTTAAAACAATTTTGGATGCAAGACAGAGTAAAAGCAAGAAAGGGTAAAAGTGCAATCAATGTAAAGTCGTTCCTGAGGACAAAGGGTAATTGACTTGGAAATCCATCCTGGGCTACCTAAGTACCTAACATACCTCAAACAGTGAGCAGACCCCTAGACAGTAGCTCTACAAACAATCAGTTCCAATTCCTTGGCAACGAATCTCAAGTAAAGCAATCACATACTTAATTGTCGTCATAGACGGTGACTACCTAGCAGGCATTAACTACTACTACTCTAGCTAACTTGTTTCCCACATATAATCACAAAGAAGGGAAACAAATCTCTAAAACCCCCTCGGCCCGGTCACTTCCAATAACTCACCTTCCGATGTTGTAGGGCCTAACGGTGGGTCTCTATCCCTTCCGGGTAGGAGTACAATCAGCATTAATCAGAGGAGGACCAGAAGAGATCTAAGAAACAAACAACTTAGGTACCTAAGCAAACCCATAACATCAACTCTAATCTACCCCCATCCTCAGGAACTTGGATGACTACTCACTACTCATGGGAGTAGAAGCAGATGAAACAGCAAACATAACACATGCAGATCTAGGAAGAATAGCAAGAACATAAACCCAGAAATGAAGAACAGAAATGAAACAGTAAGCTAAACAAGAGATTAAAACTTAAAACGAAAATCAATAAGAACCAGATATGCAACAAGGTAAAGCTAAGCAAGGAAACTAAAGAAAAACAGAAGATTAACTAATGACTTGAAAGAAAAATGGTTTTTACACCAAGAACATCAACATCAATAAGAAATGAAAACCTAAGTCAAAACCTAAAAAGGAAAGAAAAACTAAAGCTTGTGTAAATGGAGGCGAATTAGGGCTTTTAAAGTGTTCAGAGAAAAGCCTTAATTCGCACTAAAGACAAAATGCTAATCATTGTCTTGGATCTTTGGCCCTTATTAAGGTGGTATCCGGAATTGAGTTGGTCGGGTCGGAGCGTGTTTGCCTTCGAATTGGTGAGTCCACAATTGATCCGGACTGAATGATGCTTGCTTGGGATCGATCAAGCTGAGATGCGTCCAAAGTGCGTCTGAGGTTGGGATCGATCCCGACATTGAGTGCCTGAGATCGATCCCAACATAGATAAGATCGATCTTGTATTTTTTCTTCTTAGTACAGCTTCATATGCGTGCACTTCCTTAGCTTCATTTGAGACTTCACCAAAAACGTTGAAAGAGAGAGAGGGGCATTGATCTTAAGTGGTTGCGGGATAGATCTGAAGTGATTGCAAGATCGATCTGGTGAGCGTCAAGATCGATCCTGCAAGTGTTGGATTCGATCCCGAGGGTGCTGAGTTGGGATCGATCCTATTTCAACGCCGAAGTGCCTGATATCGATCCTGCATATTGTTGGGATCGATCCTGCCTTAGTTTTGAGGTAAGTCCAGTCATTCCATGCTGAGTGCTGCTCCATTCAACGTTAAGTGCTGCTTTTTCTAAATTTCTCAAATCTTCCCCAAAACTCATGAAAGTCCTGAAAAGTCTCCAAAATGCGTACATATGCAAATTCTAATGCAAAAGTCCTAAAAATCCTAAACTTAATGAAATCAACCATAAATGTGATGTATGCACGCTTTTAGACCTCAAAATTGATGCTTATTGATATGTAAGATCCATGAAAATTCAGAGTCATCAACTCCCCCAAACTAAATCCTTGCTTGCC
>OVBE01012592.1:0-13279 GCA_900406425.1 Iberis pinnata
AGACTTTTATAGCGAATTGAACAAGTTGTATTGAATCCTATTCTAAATTAATAAAATTACTCTTTACTTCCATTGCATCATTTAGTCTCGGTTTTTCCTTAAGGCTTAGAAAAAAATATTGAACCTCACACGAACTTGACATAAAAACGGTTAAGGCCTAAAAATAGACTGATTGGCCGAATCACTTAGTGATTTTGGCGTGGAACGGCTGTCCGCGGACTTAGTGTCTGGGATGGGGCGTTTCAACGTCCCTCACTACTCTAACAATCTCTATCTTTCACACTGTGGATTTTGATTCCCAATCTAAGCCATTAATGGAGTTCATATCTCTCATTTCTCAAACAATCTCTCTAGTCAACTCTACGGAGTTAATGCCACTCCTTGCTGAAATATGGAAATTTAAGCGAGAGACACTCATCAAACAAATGATCAACGACGTTGTTTACACAAGTATTGAGTCAGAGCTTATACAAAGTATAAGTCAGCTGATCTATTATAATTGGTCTTGTGAGAGTCACTACTTCGAGTCACTTTTTATGGAGGTAATCTCTCTCATTCGATTGATAGATTTGGAGTCAAATCCAAAGCCGGAATCGGAGTTAATGTCACTCATTACTCAAACCATTTCCATGGATCTTGAGTCTCAACCAAAGCCATTGTTAGATCTCTTATGCATTGTTAAAAAATTGCGTTCAGGGTCTAGACAGTTTTTATATAAATTTGTTTCATGCGTTGAAGAAGCATTGTGTCTTGAGCCAGAGCCAAAGCTCATGTCACTCATCTATAAAATAATCACTCTTGTCAAGCATAAGACTGTAGAGAGGGAGGATTTTATTGTCGTAACTCCAATACAAGTTACTCTAAGAGAAGGAAGATTTTGTGTACGTGAAAAATACTCCGCCAAGAAGAACAAATGGGATTGTCTATGTCCTGGAAGGTGGGAGAAAATCATTTTAACATATGAAGAACCTACACATTTTCTTTGTCTATATTGTAATGGCGAGAACCATAAAGAATATAACAAGCATCCAGTTCAGGTCAAACATCCTCTCCATCAAAAACATTCTCTTCAGCTTCTCTATATCGGCAATGGGAGAAGAACCAAGAAATGCTATTGCTGTGATGAAAATCTCCTCGTGTTATTTTATGGCTGTTTGGTATGTGATTGTGCTATGAATATCACTTGTGTGGAGAGATCACCACTCTTATCTATAGACAATCCCAAGTGGCATGTGCATACTCTTACTCTCTTTCCAAGAAAGTCTTCTTTAACTTGCGACCTATGTGCCTTGTCTAATTCAATCTGTCCTTTCTACATATGTCCACCTTGTGACTTTGTAGCCCATCAAAGTTGCATCAGCTTACCAAGTGTCATCAAGATATCTCGTCATTGTCATCGTATCTCGTTTACTCCTACTTTTGAGCAAGGAGATTGGTCTTGTGGTATTTGCCGAAGAAAGATCAACAATGATTATGGAGGTTATTCTTGCAAGAAAGATAATTGTTTGTTTGCTGCTCATTCGAAATGTGCCACGCAAAGTAATGTGTGGGATGGCATTGATCTTGAAGGAGTGCCAGAAGAAATTGAAGAAATACTTGAGCCATTTGTGAGGATAAGTGATGGAGTCATAAATCATTTCAGTCATCCAGAACATAATTTGAGAATTGATGAGAACACGACAAGAGATTACAACGATTATAAGCTGTGTCAAGCATGCACCACGCCAATCTATTTTGGTAATCTCTACTCTTGCATGCAATGTGATTTTATTCTACACGAAGAATGTGCCAATCTTTCTCGCAGAATACATCATCTAGAACATCCACATGTACTCACTTTAGTGACAAATTACGATGGTGAAAACAAGGAACCGATTCGTTGCTCAGCTTGTAATTGGTTTTGCACATCTTTCTTTTATATTTGTAGTAAAGAAGGATGTGATATTCGGGTACATGTGAAGTGTACTGCAATATCTGAGCCATTAGTCCATGGTAGTCATATCCATCCTTTATATTTAACATCAAAACCTGAAGAAAGAAGACGTTGTTTTGTTTGCAAATACCCAGATGAGGAAACATGGAATTGCATTGAAAGTGAATGTGATTATTCTTTGTGTTTTCAATGTGCTGTTGTACCTCAAAAGGTGAGGTATAAGCATGACAAACATATGTTCAGTCTTTGCAATGGGAATGAGACAAATACAATGACGCTTTGGTGTGAAATTTGTGAGAGTAAAATAGATCCGACAAAACGTTTTTACATGTGTGATGAAGATTGTTGTGTCACCCTACATATTGAATGCTTGATTGGGAAGGATTTATACATGAAGCCAGGTTGGTCGTTCTTGTTAAAGGGTTTCAGAGTACTTGTTGTGCCCAACAATCATCAGTCTCGACCTATATGCAATAGTTGTGAAATGCGTTGTTCACAGAAAGTAGCTTTCCATGAGTCTGGAGTGATGTTTTGTTCTATATCATGTGTACGTAGTGTTGTTGGTTTCAAAAAGTGACCAAATAACTTGATGGTCATGTTGTTTGATTTGTTTTGAATACACTTTTTGTTTTTAGCAAATATAAACTTCACTCTCTATTTCTTTCTGCTTCTGTAAAATTGTTAATCCGTATTCAAAACTTGTTCCTGGTTCTTGAGTAGAAGGGCAAGCTTCCAATCCATCCAGTAACCATGGCTGCAGGAGGTCCATGAAGACACCTCTGATACATCTCATCAACAACTTCTACTGCTCCAGAGAAAACAGATTCCGATGAATGGAGAGTCTACGAGGATTATATGTTAGAAGAGCTTTCCTGAAACTCACAAGTTTCCGAAATTTGAAGCCATTTGATTTCTTCTACGTTGATTTTTTTCTTCTTCTTCTTCTTCTTCTTCTCTGTTTTAATAATTCCGGTTATGTCTAATCATCCGGTTCGATCTCATTTGGTCCCGGTATGATCATAGAACTCCAAACCAAGATAAATTAAATAATATTTTTGTGTTTGCAAAAAATTTAAACATGAAATGACACCGAGGGAGTAAAAAAAAACTACTCCCTGTGATATGGTTGCTACTTTCTATTGAAATAATGCTAGGGATAAATGAACAATTTTGTGAAATAATATCACCGTTTCGTAGAAGAAACCACGAGTAAATCTAGAAAATTTGTTTAATGTGATAAAAATAAAATTGTTAAAAATTTTAAAAAGTGAAAAAAATATCATTACAAAGCAACATAAAAGAACATTATAAAAAAAATCTGACAAAGTTATGTATAAAACAAATCTGACAAAGTTATGTATAAAACTGTATCTTAAAGATCTATCATATGCTCATTTATATCTACAAACTTACAGTTACGTTTATTTTCTTAAGCTTAGATTTTTGTATCTAATATTTGAATTGTAGTTTTTTTGCCAATATTTAGATTTTATAAGTTTTAACTAATTGAACTCACAAAACCAATATATACATTTGTGCTATATAATCAAAACCAATATGGATTGGGTCAAATCTATAATTAAATTGGATTTAAATTTACAGTTGTCTAATGCATATTTAATAATTTCATAATAGTTTAAGGAGATATTTTTTCTTATGGGTTTTACTTGCGCCCACAAGGCCACAACTTTGCATATATCTGCCACTGGAACACTACAAGAAAACAAGGGGATTTGTGACAAAAATTTCTGACGGAAAAAAATTCGTTAAAAAAAGTGACGGAAAAAGTGACAGAAATAGTGACCGTCACAAATTTTCTGACGGGTCTATTTAAAGCCCGTCAGTAATAGTGACGGAATGTCTATCTCGGATTAAGTACAAATGGTTTCAGCCCATTTGGGAATCATGGTAGACAGTATTCTCGATGACCGGTCATTGTCACACCTTATAACCTACCACCCGAGCAGCATCCTCAGGATGCGGATCCGCAGCATCAAGCACGGATGCCGGTCGGGCAGTTATTGCTCCAACCGGGACTGGACCGGTTACCTTTTCTGGATCCCTCTTGTAGGGACGGTAGAACGTGGTTTCCCACCTCAGACAACGGGACCACGAAGTGCATCACGAGACTGATGCACAACCTTCTACGCCTTCGCTACCCGAGGTTTAAGGATATGCCTTTGGATGATCGCGCATATTGGTTTTACTGCTTCGCGGTAAGAATCTTATTTTCTATGTTTCTTTTTGGAATTTTTAATTCAAATTATAGAATTTGCTAACTTTAAATTTGTGCATTTTGTAGCTTGAATACAACTGCAGTCCTGCGATGACCCTGGTAGTGAAGAAGGAATTCAAGACTAAGGCAGGCAGAGTCTTAAGCACTCATATCTACTCTTGGAAGGATACATGGTTGAAGGAAGGCAAGCAACATTCGCAGATGCCCGATGGACTCCTACAACCCTACATCACCTACTAGGGTGAGCCAGCGATGCAAGGGTTGTCCGTCAAAAACCGGGGCAACCGACTGAGCGAACGTGAGGGGAGAGGCATCGCTACGACGAACTCTGGTGCGAGGAGTTCATTCACCCGAGGGAAAGATATGGTATGTATGACTTTGAATACTATTTTTTATATTTCATACAACTTTAAACTTTAACATTTTACTTGTTTTTAATTGTTAAATAGAAACGGAAGACTGGCCATGATCCAACGTCGCTCGAGATTATAGAGGATCTCTACACCAACAAGAAGACCGGGCAGATTCAAGATCAGTTTGCTCGGGAGTTGGTTGAGGGTACTAAAAAATGTTTCAAGGATATCCGCGGGTCTACTCAGATGACACCCGATGACGAGATCCCCTTGGATACGCAGTATAGCGTTGTCTGTGAGGTAAGTAAAATTGAAATTAAATAACATACTACTTTATATTTTCTATACTAATACAATGTTTTTTTGTTGCAGGAGACGAAGAAGTCGAAGGGCCGCTATTACGGGTTCGGGAACATGGCGGGCTACTGCTTTCCTGGATCGGGATCCCAACATCACATGGATCCTAGTAGGGATGAGGAGTTGAGGAGGAAGAACGAGGAGTTGGCGGCCGTCAAGCAACAGATGGCCGAGATGAGGGCGGCCCAAGATGAGCGCGACGCCGAAATGAGACATATTAGGGAAGAGCAACTGAGGATGCAAGCTGAGATGCAACAGAAGATGGACGCGTTTATGCAATAGATGGCGCGACAATATGGCAGTGGCGGTAGCGGTTCTTGAAAACGTTTTTTTTCTATTTTATAATTTGAGAATATTTTGCATTTTAATTTTATGAATATTTACATTTTAATTTTATTAATATTTTAGATTTTTTTATTTATATTTTAAAATTTAAATATCTAATTATTCAAATAAAAACTTATTCGAAATTAAAAATTAATTAAAAACTGTTTTTTAAATATTTGTCAATAAATCCGTCAGAAATGAACCGTCACTAAATCCGTCAGAAATGACCTGTCACTAAATCCGTCAGAAATGACCCGTCACTAAATCCGTCAGAAATTTCTGACGGAATTAGTGACGGGTCAACTGTGACAGATTTATTGACAGATATAAAATGATGGAGAAATCCATCAATAAACTGTCACTAATATTCCATCACTAAATCCATCAATATTAATAAGTCAATAAATCCGTCAGTATTCATCCGTCATTAAATCCGTCAGAAATATCTGACGAATTTAGTGATAGATTTGTATTACTGACCATTTAGAATTGACGGTTTTTATCCGTCAGTTTTCCGTCAATAAAGGGCGTTTCTGACGGATATACCCGTCAAAATGCTTGTGTTTTCTTGTAGTGGAAGAAACCATTCAAATATAGTCATTTACAAATGCTCCAAATCAAAAAAGAAAAAAAAAAATATCTTTTCAAACTGTTTTAAAATTATTTCGGGATTTGTCGAGGATAATCAAGAATTCTTAGTTGATCCAACTTACTCAAATTCTTTATATTGCGTAAGTTGAGATTTAAACTCATAATAGTTTTTCATTGTATATCTTTAGTGGTAAAGCCAATTGTTTATACACTTTGCTTATAGAGCAAAGAAGAAGTTCACTAGACAGAGAATGTAACGTACACATTGATACGTGGTCGGAGAATGTGATCACATTTGTGGTCGTGTCTGGACAACATAGAGCTTCCCGTCTCTAATCACACCTTCAGTGTCCTATGCAGTTCCATAGAGTTTCTCGATGGCATCTCCTGCACGTGCAATATCTGATAGAATCTTTTTCTGGAAGCTCTCGTCAGTGATCAAAGGATCTCTTGTGTAATCAAGCACGACTTTGTCTTCCTCATCCATTGGTACACTGCAAATGAGAAGTTTCATAATTGCTCAAATGATGAGATTAAGGCAATGACAATATATGTTTTGAGTTTGTTGATTGATGTTTTAGATTTTATGCATATTTCATTAATTAGTTGCAAAGTTCAATAAAAATTAACAACAAATATTTAAAATTTTATCACTATTAGTTGATAACTGCAATTCTGAAAGTTAAAAATGTATAATTTGTTAAGCTAAAATACTTATTGATATAAATTAATTATTTTTTAATATGTCAAAATTTTATGATAGCAATCAAATAAAAATGGAGGAAATATATATAAATAATTTATTTAATATTTTTGTGACAATTTATTAAATGTTTTATGAAAGGCTTAATTTCATACATATATAGATATATATACATACATACATGAAATAAATATCATTTTGGTATAATAAAATCATTTGACTAAGTGGCATATTGGTTGCCATTTTTGCTGTTTTTTTCACCATCTTAGAGTTTGATCTTGGTCATTCATTATGAGAATGCAAAATTTATTTCTTAAAGATATTTTAAAAAATTAAATTAACAATAGTGTGGTTTAGATATTAATATGACAAAAAATCACTAAACCTTATGTGGCCCAGATCTCTAATTATCAAAACAATCTCTTTAAAATTAATGACCAATATATATTCATACCTTTTTAAGATGATCCTATGGCATAACACATGCAAGAATATTTTTCATCTCCATATGACACTATAAATAATACATATTGTGCAAGAAAAACTCATTATAGTCAAGGTCATTAAAGAGAAACAAAAGATGAAATCACATAAAATTTTCATGTGCATATTCATGCTCTCCTTGTTGGCTCTAAATCAGTGTATGTATTAGGTTTCTCTCATAATAATAAACAATTATCTCTTTGTTTTTGGCAATGTTAATGTTTTGGTTAATGAGATTCAAATGTGTAGGCATGCAGATGGATGCTACTAAAATAGAGTTTTATAAGAAGATTAATATTGGGAAGTGTGTATCTGACAAATGTGAATCAAGATTTTTTCAAAGAGATTGTTGGTGTTGCTTTAAAAACAATGATATTTGTTTTAAAACCCAACAAGAATGCGAATCAAGTATCAGTTGTCCTCCTCTATAAATCTATATTTTTACAAGATTAATGTACCCCTATGACTTTTCCAATTTTCATAATGTTATAATAAATTTTCTTAATAATAACTACATTGCTTTTGACAATATGAAAATTGTAAACCTCTGATTTTATTGAATAATGATAGTAGGGGTAGGCACGGAGAAAATACCAAGTATTTTTGAGGTATTCACGATATGCTCTGTTCTGTACGGATCATCAAATTTTTTATATATATTTGTTCTGTTTTTATTTGGATATATGAAAATCCGGATATCCGTTGGAATCCAATATTCGTTAGAAATAAGATCCGCTTCGTAATAAAAAAAACATTGTAAAAAATGTGAAATCTTCAAGAAATTTTAACAACTTTTAACCAAAGGACAAACATTTTATGTAAACAATATTTTAATTTTAGTTTTCTTTATTAAAATATAGTAATAATAGATTTTATAAAGAAGAATTTGTTAATTTATATGAACAAAATCGAATATATTATATATGTAATTATTTAACTATATAAATATATACATATATGTGTGTAAAACAGAGCAGATATCCGATTTATAAAAGTTTAGTATTTGTGATTTTCTTTGTTTTAATAGATATTTGATTTTTATATTTGCTTTACTTTATAATTTTATGAATATCCGAATTATTTGGTCGAATCGAAGCAAATAATAGATCAAAACAGATTGAACAAATATTTGCAGAGTCCCAAATGGTAGTGCATAAAAAAGCAAAAAAGAAAAGAAAAAAATGACTACCTATATCATCTCGATACATTTTATTTTCTGGTCACATGTTTTGAGAAAACCCACAATTAACCTGTTATTTTTGATATTGTATGATAATGTGTAAAATTAGCAAACACATTTTTATAGCTTTTTTGAATTTTATATCCAAAAATCTCGGATAGTGGTAAGAAAAAAAAGAAAGTAATAGGACTGAAATAGTAGAAAATGTTAAAGTTTTCATGAACTTACATTTTTGCCAAAAAAAGCTTTCACATTTTATAATTATAGTTATCTAATTATCTCCATCTATATAATTACTCTAAGTTGGGCCTCATTTTAAGTTGGATTATTCAGTACTAATCAAACTTAAAATGAAGTCCAACTTAGAGTAATTATATAAATAATTCAACATATATCAAAGTTCAAAACTATAGTTTCAACAATAACAATAATGTTGTATAATAATATTTTAAATTATCTATATACATTATTTTTTTGTGCACCTATCTATATAGGTACTTATGTTTATGAATTAGAGAGAAAGTCAATTACAACTTCTTCAACTCTCATTTTCTCATTTTGTTCTGAGAGAAGAAAAGTTGTGTAAGAGTTGGAAAGTAATGATTTTTGGTGATTCATACTCTACAATACACATTTATAATAGTTCATATTTTGTCTTATTACAGAAACTTGCTCACAAAATAAGAAGAAGATAACGATAATATCCACCAATTGATGATCACTGAATATTATAATACTCCCTCTTAATTATTCATTAATAGATTGTGGAATGCATCGCTAAAAACCTTATCATGCAAAAATCTAGTGGAATAAAAATCATAATGAGGGAAAAATAATACAGTGCCACAATCTCTCCTTCGAAAGGATGAGTATAGACTTCTCTTCACTAGTCACAGAGATGACGCATTCCAATGCTCTGGATATGCATTCAAAAGATCGTGTTAGGAAGCGTAAAAAGTCTGTTGGGTTGTCGCTTCAGTGAATGTACTGGACGTCAACTTCCTCATTCTTCTCGAGTTCTTTAGTGTAAGAGAAAAATCTTGGAGGAATGCGCTTTGTCTTGTCGATCTTGATATATCCTTCTTTTGAGTTAGCGACACAAGCATTATTATCTTCGAACAATTTTGTTCGCTCTTTATTGACGGCTATATTGTTGGCTTTTTAAATATGTTGAGTCAGTGATATGAGCCAAATGCATTATCTACATACTTTCCTCGAGAGATGATCAAGACTTCCATCATTTGGATTATATCATTCTCCCTTGATTTATATCGTTAAAAATCTTTTTGATGGAAAACTCTAGTGGGATAAAAACCATGATAAGGGAAAAAAAGTGCAACCATGCATTTCATTATATTTCATCTCTTTGGGAGCATATCTTTGATCAATGCTTTATCCCATTCCAATGTTTGCATGTAGGTGAATAAATATATCTTGCAAGCAGCTTAGTAGCAAAGACTATATCTGGTCTAGTGCAATATGCAAGATACATAAGTCCACCAAGAGCGCTCATATATGGTACTCCACACGTAATAGATCCTCATCATTTTTCATAAGATCGAAATGGATCCTTGTTAACGTCAAGTGATCTATTTATCATTGGACTACTCAATGGATTCACTTTATCTATACTAAAGTGTTGTAACATCCTTATAGTGTAATTTGATTGATGCACAAATATTTCATCTTTGAGGTGCTCTATTTAGATATCGAGATGAAACTTTTTCGTTCCAAGATCTTTCATTTTGAACTCTTCTTTAATATGAGTTCTTGCATCATCAATTTCCTTTTGTGTTCCAATACTATTCAGGTCATTAACATATACATCTATGATCACAAATCTATTTGAGGATTTCCTAATAAATACGCAAGGGTTTGTCGCATTGTTGACATATCCCTTTTTCAAAAATATTTCATATAAATATCACTATCAAGCGATCCATATAGGTATGCAGTCACTACATTCGTATACGTACATTTCTAAATTCATAAAAGCCGTGTTTGAATTTACATTCGTATACGTACATTTCTAAATTCATAAAAGCCATTACTGGGGAATATGTTTCCTCATAATCTATCTCCGCTTTTTAACAAAAACTTTGAGTCACAAGTCGTGTTTTATATCTTGTGACCTCATTTTTTCATTTATTTTTTGCACGAAGACCCATTTATATCCAACTGACATTACACCCTCAGGTGTAATGATAATAGGTCCAAATACATTTCTTTCATTAAGAGAGTATAATTCAGTTCTCATGGCCTTTCGCTATTTCTCCCAATCATGCCTTTGTTGGCACTCTAATACAAATGTTGGGTATGGATCATCATTTTCATGATCCGTGTCTTTGGAAACACAAAAGGAAAATTTTCCATTAATATCGTAAATCTCATCTCTAGCCCATAATTTTTCAGTATGAGCATAATTAATGGAAATTTCATACTTTTGTATATTATGTTCGCCTGACTGACAAATATGTTTACATGGTTCTTCTTGGACCTTTTCATTTATGTCTTATAGATATTTTTCATTATTTGGTTCTTTTAGAACTATTTCATTTTGTTCTTCCATTTTCTTATTCTTTATGGGGTTTTTTAAATTTTTTTAGAGCCCACTAGGCCTCCCCCTCTTTAACTGAACCTTAGGTTCATTCGCTTTACTCCCATCGGTTTGTCTTTTAGGAACAATAACTCTTGATGGAGCACTAGCAACGGATATATATGATTTCGTCACTCTCTTTACATTTGTGAACGCATCTGGTAATTCATTTGCCTGATTTTGAAGATGTACAATTTTTTGTACTTCCATTTTGAGTTGTTTTATAAGGGGATCAAGATATACTAAAGATGATGTAAACCATTTAATTTTAGCTCTTTTTTAATTCCTCCCACTAGCGCTGGAAATTCATCTTCATTAAAATGGCAATCGGAAAAAATGTCGTAAATATATTACCAGTTTGCGGTTCAAGACATTTAATGATATTTGGTGACATATACCCAATATATATTCCCTTAGAGAATTCTTATATATTATAAGATCTCATTTAGATGTTTATTTGGAGTACCTAAAGACATATTTTTCTTTCTTAGGTTTATTTATTCCAAATAACTCTTTCTTTAAGAATTTTGATAATTTATAAATTATTTAATTTTTTTAGTAGTTATCGAGAACATATATGATATTATTAATCTATTATTAGATTAAGCCATTCATGTTTTTTCTCAAAATTCAGATGTTTCATAGAACATCATAAATATAATCTTATTGGGTATTTATAAAATCTTGTGCAAATATACAAGTTTCTTGGGAAAAAGGGCCATTTAATTCCCCATGTTTCTAATTGTGACAAAATTATTCCTCAAGTTTTTTCCTTGCAAAATAAATAATGAATTTTGTATTGACTTTGCAAATTTGGGTTTAGAAAAGTCAACGTTTATTAAAATAACAGAAAACGTTAAAGAAGTATTACAAGCCTGATTGGTTATGTTTTCTTTATCAACTTGTGAAAGACATTAACTCATGCATATACTCTTTAAAATTACATCAAGACACTCGCATCGAGTGATGCGCTTTTGTTCATATTGTTTTTTTATGTCTTCATTTCAATGTCTTTCAAAAAAAAACTGACGACAATACAGAACAATACTCACTCCTAAAAATTCAAATCCAACTGTTCTTCAAGATGATTTCAGTACATGATTTAATTAACTTAATGGGAAACCAAACTTCAAAATGAAAACATAGACATTAAGATTTAAAGAAAACAGAGGCACTATGTCTTATAGTTTGACAAAAGCAAGCCCAACCGAGTACAAAAACACTATGTCTAAACAAAATCAAACAAAGCAATTACGATGAGAATCCGAATCCTCTTTGTGATATTGCGTCAGAGTTTTCTTGTAATCCTCCTTGAGATGATGATTCTCTCTATTAAAACATGAAACGAAAACACAAAAAGAATATAAATTATCACAAGATCAAGCACAATATTAATATTGGAACCAAACATAAAAAAGCTCTTATTACCACATCTTTTCTTGGACGACCTCTTGGTCGTTTTGGTTGAGGTGGCGCAGTTGGGTTTGGACATCTTGTTTTATTATGTCCTTCTTTTTTGCACCGTGAACATGTCCCAACACGCCCATCCCGTGTTAACTTGTTTTTGTTAGAAACCGACTCATGAGGACTTTTGCGTCTACGATAATCATTAGGTCTTCCACGGTTAAATCTATTCGATGGTGGTAAAACGGGCAACCGACCCAACCTTGGCCATAACTTCATACCTTGGACGGACTTAATTCCTCGAGCATACAATTGGCGCCATTTTTCGGTGGTATAATAATCTGACACATACTTATCAACAACTAATTTTGTAGTTGTGATTACACACATAGCATGCATGCAAGGTATGCCATTCAACTGCCAATAACCACAACCACAAGTCATATTTTCCATATCAACACAATAGGCATCCCCCTGAAAATCAATCTCATGCAAACTTCTCGTGGTCATGTATCTTCTACAATCCTTAGCTTTTTTCCGATTTAATTCTATCTCAATATCAACTCGTGGTGTAAACTTCTTCGTCCATCGACTAGTTATAATAGTCATGCTTGCATTTCTCTCCATGCATTTTCTTCTAATTTCTTCTAACATATCAAGCAATGGTTTCCTCCTTGACTCTCTCACACTTCTGTTGAAAGACTCTGATAGATTGTTCAAGTTATCATTGCAACATGAATCAGACTTAAAGAATGCCCGAGACCACGTGGTTGGCCGAATGTGTTGTAAAGAATCATATGCACCATGGTTATATTTCTTCAATGCTTCTAAGTTGTCAGCAAAATCTCCTTTTGTGTAACTTCTTGCTATTTTCCAAAATAGCCTCTCAAGTTCGATATCCTTATTTGTCTTCTTCCAATTCATAAGAATGTGTCTAGCACACAGACGATGTTCAGCTTTTGGTAGCTCGTACTGAATAGCGTTCAATATACCCTATTAAAAAAGACAAGCTAAAAAAATTCAGTTTGACAAATTGACATACGTGAGAAACTAACATTTCCAACATTCTTTATGTGAACTTGCTTAAATGAAATAATTATACATAAACTATATTAA
>OVBE01012593.1:0-13279 GCA_900406425.1 Iberis pinnata
CGAAACCAAGTTCTTCGGCAGCTGAGAATACTTGTTTTTCTGGACTCCGGATATCTTGATATGGTTCTCCGGACTCCACTGGTATTTGCGAATCCAAAATCTTCTTATACTCCAGACTTTCTCCTCGTAGGTCCCCTTTGTTCCCATTCTTGGTCAATGCAATTTGGAGGTCATCTTCCAAACCAATNTAGTTGATCAAACTCTTCCATGTAGAAGACTTCTCCGCCAGCAAGCTGGTTTCCGCATGACTCTTTGAATGTCAAAAATCATATTCAACTCCTTGCCCATATGAAGATTCACTTTGTTCTCCTATAACATCTAAGGAAGGTTCACTAGTAAGTTCTTCAAAGTTTTCTGTTTCTGGAAGAAGCAAATTTTCAAAATTTTCTCTAATATCATGTTGATCGTGGAATATTTTATTCATTTTTTATTCATTTTACATCATTTGATTTATTTCCTAGTCATTTACAATTCCAGCAGATTAATTTTTCTCTTCTATGTTGAGTTTTTTTAGTTTTTTTTTTAGCATAGTAAGAGTTAGAAAATTTACGTGGAAAACATTTGTTTTAATCAAATGAACATGTGTATGAATATTTGTGTTGTTTTAGAGCTTTTCTTTGTTCTTTAGATGGAGGAGTAAGTCTATGGTATCCGTATTGCTTACATAATGAGCCCATAATTTCTCTGAATCTAAATTTACTAGTTTGTTTTTTTATCTTTGTGTTTTGGAAACTTTAGCTGCCTTCCTTTTTAATGAAGGCGAACAATTGAGCATAAGCTATTGAGTTCTACGGTATTGGTTGTCCCCCGAAAAAGTCTTTTAATTTGTTGATTATTCTTTCATCAAAGAATGAAGGTAATCCTGCAACGAACCGTTCTAGAAAGAACGGTTGATTATAATCATTCCTTTGAAAGACTTTTGTTATATATATAAATACCATTTAAATCTCCTAAAGTTGGAAATCTAAGATTTGTTAATACTAATATTTTAATACTTAGCTCTTTTGATAGGTTTCCTACAAAGTTCATAGTCATTGTGTGTAATAGTACTTCTACAACATTTTTAATACATTCTTCTTCATAAAATCCACATTCGCTTTCTACCTTAACAGTTTCGGTATGGTCTATATGACGTGAGATAGTGTGGAGTATTTGACTTTGGTAATTATTTTGTTCATAAACTATTTTAATACCGGCCATACTTACTATGTCTTTATATATTTTTGCGTCTATTTTAAATGGGGTAGCTATTACCTGTCGACTGTCGTTGTGGTGTGTATAGTTTTAAATCTTTTAAAGGTAGGTGAACTGATTAAATTTTATCTTCGTGAGTTATTTCCCAAGTATTATACAAGGTTGAGCTAGTGTTAATTGATTCATTTTTATAAGGATAGTCTATGTTATTTTGTAAGGTATATGTCTCGAACCATATGAAGACTGAGATATTAGTTTCTAAATTTTCTATATCGCTATACCATATGTCTCGATAGGTTATAGTTGTTTCTTTAGAAAATGTTTGAAAATACCATTTTTTATCTTTATATTTGTTTGATAAAATTCTTCTTTGAGATAATCTCTTTTTATTTCAAATGTTTTTGAAATAAAATTTATCAATTTAAAATCAGATGGTGTTGGAGAGTTTGAAAAATTGGATCCTACTTCTGAGTATTGTTAGGTTTTGTAATAATTGATTGAAAATTAATCGATTTTTTCTCAAGATTTTTGAATAATTTTTCTTCGATACTCTCTTCTGATTCAATACTGGTTCTTCCAGTTCTATAATCAGAAAAGGAAGATCTATGATAGAACGAATTGATCTATAATGAGGGTGGATCTCGAAATGATCCGAATCTTAATAGTATTTTCCATCAATTTGCTCGGTTATACAAGTAATACTTTTTTGTTCAAAATTTCGTGGAGGTCGAGTGATATTTAGTTTCCATTGATCGAGAATAGTAATTTCAGTACATTTTAATTGTTTAGGTGTGTAAGTAGACATGGGAGTATCTTTACTATGTACTGCTAATATTGTTGTTTCGTTTTTATCATCTTGCAATAAACATCTCAGGTTTAATTCAGATGTAGATTGCTTGAAATAAATTCGATACAACAATATGTTACCATGTTTTTCTTGTTGAAATTTAATTTCAGGTAGATGTATGTTTAATATTAATGTATTAAATGTTTTCTGGATCATGCAAACTTACCTCAAAATTTGGGGCACAATTAAAATAAATTGATCCATTACATAAATTTGATTGGACATGTCCTAATAAGGAGTCTTCAAATTTTAAAAGAGTTTTGTCTCTTAATAACATTAGTATTGGAGAATCAATTCCTGTTATAGATAAGAGTTTGATTGCTATTTTTATTAAACCAAAATGAATAGAATTAAAGTTTTTTTTTCTATGACTCTTTAAAGCCATATAAGAAAGTAATTTTATTTCTTTAAATCCATTTTGTAATGATATTGTTTGTTCATGTTTTCTTATTGAATATGAAATTTTAAAATCAAAATTTTTGATTTGATAAATATTTTCTGGATTAATATGGGGTAATTGATTATGTGATATTTCTTGGTTAAAAGTCGTAATTTTGACATTATTTCTCTTGAGTTAATTGTTTTTGAAGTTGCAAAATGCACGTTTTGACTTAAACCACTTCCAAACCAAAAATGCCATGCCTATCTATTTTTAAATTCAAGATAACATGCAAACTAACCCAAACATGTCAAAGACAATACTTTGTCTTGCCAGCGCACTCACTTCCTTTAAAACTTACGGCCTTGAACACCTACGTATACAACGTACTTAATAAAGTTAAGATAGTTTGATTCCACCAAGAGATCTAAGTTGGTTTAGACATGAAATTTTGGTTGAAAATGACTGAATACATGAAAAACATTCTATAACATGCACAAATTTAAATTATAGACTCTAAAATGTCAAAACTATGAAACTGAGACCTAAATGCTTAAAAACAACAAAAGATGTAAATATGAATAAATAATGCCTAAATATCATGCAAAAAATGCTAACATATGAGTTGATCAGAAGGTAGTTTGGCACATGATATATATAATACGTTATAATCAGGACATGTATCCCACCTCATTTATGTTAAACATGTTCTAGTTTTTATGTAATAAGATCTTTATAGTAGATGTTTTGTATTTACAAAGTAATCCTTTAATTTATTATATTCTTTTACATAAAGAAAATTATATAATTAAATTTCATACTTACATAAGTTTATATCAAAAACATATTATTAATTGATCAAATTTTAAAGTGCAAAATGACATAATTTAAAATTAGAAGACACAATTAATTAACAAGCAATAATTTATAAATAAGTAATCGACTACCGACTTGAATTAATTTCTCTAGTGGCAAATCCTCAAAAAATCACCACCACGTGTTTGTAGTTAGATCCTTTAGTGGAGTAGTGAAAATTATGGTCGTAGACCAAGATGACAAAAATAAAATAATTGGTTACATAACATGTTAGTTGATCAACATAGTAGTACAATAATGAATAACGAGCAAATAGTGTAGTGGTTGTAACATTTGTTACCTAAAATGTATTAATCTATTTATTTGATTAAAATTTACTAATATCATAATGTATTAAATATTTGTGTAAAAGTATAATAAGAGAGTAAAATTTGTAATTTTAAAAAAGTAAGGAGTTATTGTAGAAATTAACAATAAAATGACAACATATAATATATTTGTTTTAAAGAAAGATATAGAAATAATCATATTGAAGTAAGCTTCCTCTGTATTAATAAAATGTTGTATATTCAGAAGAAAAAAATTATATATATAGATATATGGTTTTAGATTATGTTAGAATCGCCTTTAATCTGCATTATGCATCTATCTTTTTTTTTTTTTTGTAATGTGATACTATATTTTAACAAAAAATCCTTTAGAAAATTGTTAAAGCATGTTTGAACTTTTAATCAGTAATAAATAATAAAAGATTAATCTCTAGAGCTAAACCACAATTGTAATAGATCTTGAAAAGGCAAAAGACCATTAACACAAAGAGAAGAAATCTTGTTCTTGGTCATTTGTTCGATCTGCTTAGCCAAGATAACCGGTGGTCGGGGTGTGGAACCATGACGTCGGAGATTACGTTCGCGCCATAAGGTATGTATAGAGATCTGAAATATCAACTTGAGAAGAAGGAGGTGAGAGGGAGACACACTCCTAGATAGTGTAGAGACAAGTCTTGGCCAACTGAAGATTGAAGGTGCAAGCAAAGAACCGTGTACTAGCTTCCATACTGGTGAAGAGTATTGGCACTCGAAGAAGAGATGATTGCGATCTTCGAGTGGACATGTGCAGAGAACACACGATACCGAAGCACTTGAATTCCAACAAGCAATGCGGTCCCCCGTAGCTAGGCGATTGAGCATTGCTAGCCAAGTGACAAAAGAGTGTTTTGGTGTAGCATGAGTGAACCAAATGATTTTAGCCCATGGTACAACACTCTTGACATCACGTAATTGGTTCCAGACTTTACCAAAGTTGAATCTTGAAGAATAATTATTATTGCAATCTTTCCATAGAACAAGATCCTGCGGTGAATATTGATCCGGGACTGGTTGTGTCGAAAGAAATTCGGCTAACAAGGCAAGAGAATGATGCCATTGCGATCTGAAAGCCCATCCCGTAGAGCTAGCTTCAGCGGCTGTCGAGTCTTTCGGGATCCCCAAAGCCCAAAAACCTCTAAATCCAGCCACATCAAATAAGCGACCTAATGTGGTCCAGTTATCGAACCAAAAAGAAGTGGATAAGCCATTACCAACTTCTATTTTTGTGAAATCAAATGCCATTTCCCGTAACTACAGCAACTTTCTCCAGATCCAGGAGCCCAAATTAGTTGTGGTAGACCAAAAAGAGCTTCTACGGATTAAGTGAACTTTTACCCAATCAACCCATAGAGAATTCGCAGAGGATAAAACACGCCATATAAGCTTTAGAGCAAAAACCTTGTTAACAAGTGAGAGATTTTTAAAGCCAAGTCCACCTTCGGTTTTAGGATAGCACAGATCAACCCAAGCCACTTTAACAAGTTTGTAAAGATTTGGTCATCAATACTAGATTGATACTATATTTTGTTGTATTATTCTGTTTATGGTATCCATTAACTATTTTTGTAGCAAGAAGAACATTCTCAAGCAATAGACGCCCTTCAACAAACGCCGATTGGTTCGGTTGTATAAGACCTGGAAGGATCAGCTTTAAACGGTTTGCTATCAATTTGGAAATAACTTTGTAGATCAGATTACAGCATGAGATAGGACGATAGTCCGAGATACCCACCGGATCTGCAACTTTCGGGATTAGTGCTAGAATCGTAGAGTTAATGCTGTGCGGGAGATAACCGTTTCTGAAAAAAGATACTACCGCAGAGATGAAGTCTTCTCCAATGATAGGCCATGCAGAGACAAAAAAATTCTTTAGTATATCCATCCGGACCCGGGCTTTTATTGTTCGGCAAAGACCATAACACAGCCTTTATTTCCTCCTGAGTAAAGTCCTTACTTATTTGATTTTTCAAATCTTCAGAGCACCGAAATTGTATCAGTCCTTGAAGAGTTTGAGTAGAAATCCCTGTATACCCTTCTGGTACTTTTTGAAGAAATTATGTAAACCAACTTACAGCCTCGCATTTGATAGCGTCTAAAGAAGTGGTTACTTCACCCGTGCGCAGATAGAGATGCCTTATCGAATTATGAGAAACTCTGGTTTTGGCAATCTGGTGAAAGAATTTATTATTCTTATCCCCCAATTTGAGCCAATGAATTTTTGACTTCTGTCGAAGAAAAGAATCCTCGAGAGCTGAGACATGAGACCAACGGTTATAAGCTTCAGTTTCAATCATAAAAGCCGCAGGAGAGGCTTGAGAAAGGGAAGCCTCTTGAGCTGTGATTAGTCTTGCTAAAGCTTCTGTGGATTTTAAATGTAAATTCCTACCTTGAATTTATTGAGATGTCTCAATGTCTGCTTCAAAAATTTGAGTTTCTTATGGAATAAGTAAATCGCCTTGCGAGAGATATGGATAGGAGCAGTTAATTCCCATTGATTCTTTACAGCAGGAAGAAATTCTTCAAGAGTGGTAAGTAGATTTGCAAACTTGAAAGGCTTAATGTTACTTTCAGCTTCAGCAGGAAGAGTAACCACACAACGAGAGTGGTCCGAGAGTCTTGCAGCTTCGAATAAAGCGTATGAACGGGGAAAAAAAGACAGCCATTGTGCGTTGATAAGAGCTCTATCTAATTTCTTACAGATGGGGTCTTCATCACATCGATTAGACCAAGTAAACAATGGACCACGAAAAGCAAGATCCGAGAGAGCACAATCTGCAAGAAGATGTTGAAACTCTCTCATTCCAAGAGAAGGTTGAGTATGACCAGAGTGTTCCGATGAGGAGATTGTTTCATTTAAATCACCCACAATCATCCAAGGCTTTGATTTAAACAGAGGGAGAGAGTAGTGATCGCGAAGATCTGCCCAAAGGTTTGAACGTTCTTCCACAAAGTTCGAAGCATAGACAAAAGAACAGAGAAAATCCAATCCATTTGAAGAATATGTGATAGAACATGTGATTAATTGAGTTGATTTGAACATAGGAGTCACGGTAAGAGAGGGCGACCAGACCACCCAGATTCTACCAAGACGGTGATGCTCATAATTAGTTAACAAAGACCAGTTCGGACATGCTTGCGCACAAACAGAGCTGGCCCGCTTCTCATGGACACGCGTTTCTAGAAAACATCTGAGAGAAATATTTGAATTGTGGATCTAATTCAGAACTTCGGTATGTTTAGAGGTCTTGTTAAAACCCCGCATGTTCCAAGAGAAAACTGACATTAATGGCTTTTGTGAGTACCTCTTCGACCTTTCTGGGCAGTTTCCTTACCCTTATTGGCTTGAGAGGTATCCAAACTTTTGTGTTGATTCTTTTTTGCTCTAGCTGGTGGCTTTCGAGTAGTATCTGGCTGCACATCAGCAGCTAAAGATGTTCCCGAAGCCGTGTCCAAAGTGGTTGAAGTTGAGAGGATTTCCCCCTCCTCTGTTTCAGAGGATAATGTAGTGGAAGATTCTTCGACGTCACGGATCAATACAGAGAATCGTGAAGGAGATATTTTAACCTCATTCGTATGTAGTGAAGCACTACCTAAAGAGCCATCTGTTTTCCTAGTGGATTTAGCAGGTGAGACCTCTGTCCAAGTATCATTTTCTAAGTCCTTAGAAGGGTCCAAAATGGTTTCAACGTTTGAAATTGCTGGCGGAGATGCTTCAGTAACTGTAGTAACGAGCGTTTCAGGAGCGACGTCTGGTAGTGACTTTGTACCATCTGTTACTTTTGGTAAAATCTCTGACACTGGCACAACTTGAGACGGTTGTGTGTTTTGATTGGGAATGTGTACAGTAGTGCTGGGCTCGACATCGGCATAGTTAGCAGCATCTGGAGGTACATTAGCCCGAGAATCTTGGATGCATGAGGTGTTTAAATGTCCGCACTTTGAACAGCAAGAGCATTTAGGAGGAAGCCAAGGGTAGAATACATCTATGTCCGTAGTAAATCCACTCTTGTTATCAATATGAATTTTCCGTGGCAATTCTTTGGTGAGGTCGGTATGAATAAACACTCGAGCCTTGTCAAAACTATTACATGCTAAGGTGGAGGGATGGAGATGATTCGGATGACCTATAGCACTATCCACCCACTGAAGACCTTGGATGGATAGAAGTTCTGATGGTACATTATGAAAATCCACCCATAGTGGTATTGATTCAAGAGCAGGTTGAGAGGTGAGAAGAGTTGGATGCCATTCAGAGACAACCAGGGGTATCTCCGCGATACTCCATAAACCTCTAGTGAGAATCTTTTTTCAGATTATTGGATCCGCAATTCTGAATTTGTATGTTGTATCATTGACAACATGAACATCGATTTTGATATTTTTGTTTCCGAAGGTCCAAATTTTGTTAACAATAACATGGACCTTCGCTACATGAGGAGCCGTGTCCAAAAATCGACCGATTATGAAGGGTTTCCAGAGGTGATCTTGTGCCTGTAGAACAGAGTCAGGGACATCAAGTTGAATAGATCCGTTAGAAACAGAGACTGGGAAGTTCTGTTTTTGCAAGGATCCTGTAGAAGAAGAAGCAATAGATGACCAGGTCTTGGGTGGAGGTAATGAGACTGAAGGACCGGAAGAATCCGGTGGAGATTCGTCGGCCATGGCTATCGGCAGCCACAGACGAAACTTGTAGATGAGGGAACCTAGTTCGCCCTAAAAATTGCTTAGACACGTCAACAAAGGTCTAATCTTTGTTTCCTCGCTCGTAAATTATCGATAAAGGTCTATGCATCTATCTATGCATCTATCTCTGCATTCTACCGATCGGGTATAGACCAATACAAAATAAGATGTCCGTGGAGACGTCGCTGGTTTAAACTGTGGTCTGCAGCACGCACTTTTCGACGTGCCTCCACATCCTTTGTCACTATTTCACAGTTCGAAACTAAGCCTTAACAAAAGTGAATAAATGCAAGTCGCCAATGACGAAGCTGATTTGACAGGTGATAAGGCAGTTGTCATAATGACCTTGGTTGTTTTTCTTGCCGTTAATATCCTAATACTCTCCTTTTACACAAAAACTAGGCTTTAATGCTTAGTCTCTGATTCACGTGTAAAAAAAGGAAAAAAAAAAAAAAAAAAAAAAAAAANACAGATTGCATTTGTATAAATACAGCGGATTCGATTTTTGGTATTAACATATATCATATGTACGACACGTACATCTATATATATCCCTCTCAAACCAAACTGATATGAATTTTAGAGCAAGTCTTCTTTTATTTCTCATACTAACGCTTCCACTTGTTACATCTTCTGCCAGCAATACTCTTTTTTGTTTCAGGTTCTTTCTCTCTCTTTCAATTAATTGATTCTTCTCTTTTATGTTTTGATTCATTGACTCATATGATGTTATGATATTGTTTTTGGGTCTAACCAAGTTTAATTGGTTTTTATTTGTTAGAATTTACGGAGAGAGTGATCGCAAGTAGATCGTTGATGGTGAACATCGAGGATTATAGTGATCCATCTGCAAACACCATACACGATCCTAGCGTCCCCACCAATGCAAACGCTGACACAACACCTTAATTAATACATACTATGACTTTTACTTGTTTAGTCTTTGTTGCATAAATTTTTAATTTTATACAAATCATAATAGGTTGAACAGAACATTGTATGTAAATCATAATTCACTATATGTATCATACTTAATAGTAACAATTGTCAAAAAAAAAAAAAAAATTGGGAACCTTTCTTTTTTTTTTTTCATNTTAAAAGTTACACAAGTAAATATACAAAAATTGCAAAAAAAAAAAAAGAAACTTTAAATACAAACATATACCTCCTGTGAACTCACGAAGTAAGGTCCACTATAGAAAAAAAATAATGTCTCCTCGCAGAAATAGTTATGTTATGTCGCTATTTGCTTGGAATACGTGAGACTTCAATCAGCCTTGCAAGCACAAGATTGTTCAACATTGGGTTTGCTCAACCACTCAACAACTTGGGTGTCTTCTGGAGACTCGTGTTCAGTCAGCTAACTTCGCTTATATCGTTAAGACTGTGATCCCTGGTTGCAATGTCTTTCACAATTATTCTGCTAATTACCTTGGGCGAATTTGGGTTTGTTGGAAGTCTGGTGTTGTTGTCACACCTCTTCTCATCACCTCCCAAGTTATTACGGTTCTTCTTACTTTAGAAATATGGGACATTATAATAATTTTATGTGTTTATGCCTCTAATTTTCAGATGGATCGAGTGAGGCTCTGGGAATATCGTCGTAATAGTCGCTTTATCTATGGTTCACGGGCTATGTCTTGGCTAATCATGGTGACTTCAATGAAGTTTTAGCGACATCTGACCACTCTACTTTAGGATCCCGTTCTAGGTAGCTTGGCATGAATCAATTCCAATATTTCATCCATACGTGTGATCTTGTTAATTTAGAGTACATCTGCCCTCGTTATACTTGGTGGAATCATCAGGTTGCAAATCCCATTTCCAAAAAAGCTTGAAAGAGCTTTGATTAATGACACTTGGACATCCTCTTACCCGCATTTTTATGCTGCTTTTGAAGCTAATGCATCTCAAAACACACTCTCTGGGTTATCCATTTCTCCTCTCCCACAACTTAAGTCCGCTAGTCTTTTAAGTTCAATAATTTTCTAACCGATGACCCCTCGGTTTTACATGTTCTTAGGACTCACTGGCTGGAAAGTTCACCTCCCTATCACTCGCGAGTTGCCTTGCGTCTCTCCTTTACCTAAAGTTGAAATCATTGAAGCTCCACCTTCGACAGCTCAACAACGGAGTTTGGTGACTTATCCTCGCGGACACGCGCGACTTTTACCACCTCCTATCGTGTCAAGCCCAAGTTCTGTCTAAACCAACCGCAATCAACCTACTTGATGAGTGTGATGCAGCACAATCATGGCGAGCCCTTGCGTCTTCTAAAGATTTTCTATATAAAAAAATCTCTTATCTCGTGGTTGTAGCACATGATAAGAACACAACATTTTTTCATCGTGTAGCAAAGGCTCGTTCAGCTCATAATACCAACAAACGCTTGGTTTTTTCTAACGGTGATGTCACTACCAACCTTCCCTCCATAAAGGACGCTATCATTTGGAACTTAAGATCCTTCCTTCAGAAAATTGCTGACATTGTCCCCTTGCCTCACGCTCTTTTTTCCGACATAATCTCATACCTTTGCACTCCTACTACAATCTCATCACTTACATCCCCAGTTCTAGCCTCATAAATTCAATCAACGTTGTCTCTATGCCTCCCAACAAAGTTCTAGATCCTAATGGTTACACCACTAAATTTTTTAAAGAAGTCTGGTCCATTCTTGGTAGTGACTTCATTAAAGCGCTCCAATCTTTCTTCTTCTACGACTTCTTCCCGGTTGGGATAAATGCAACATTGGTTTCCTTCTTCCCGATATCGTGTTGTAATGTCACCTACAAGGTCATCTCCAAGATAATTGACAGTTTATCAACAGGTAGTAGAATGAGAACATAGGGACACCATCAACCTTGTACATTGTTTGGAGAGCCTGACGAAACTAGAGACCATCTCTTCTTCGCTTGCCCTTACTCGTTTACGATATGGAATGACCTTGCATCACCTATTTTGCGTTAGCGCACAACCCCAAACTGGTCTAACACTCTCTCCTCCATGTGTATTCACACTCTCTCTCTCTCATGCATCGACCGAGTTCTCTTAAAGCTCGCCTTCTAAGCTTTGGCCTACCATCTTTGGAGGGAGTGCAATAACCATTCTCATGGTCATCATTCACGCAACTCCACTCACCTCCGCTCAAGCATCTCTCGGACAATTGTAGACCACATTGCTAGTCTACATTATGGTCCTCAATCGGGATACTCTACATTGGCTCAACGTTGGTCCTCACTATATGGTTAATGTCTCCTCCCACCTCACTGACCATTACCTCATCGATCTGCCTTCTCAGCTCTCTCTCTTCCCTCGTCATTGTTGGGTATAAGAACTGTACTCTTTTTCCTGATTCAAATTTTTTCACATGATTTTGTAGAGCCAGATTTTAACGAGACACCCTTATACCATCACTANTCCCTCGTCATTGTTGGGTATAAGAACTGTACTCTTTTTCCTGATTCAAATTTTTTTCACATGATTTTGTAGAGCCAGATTTTAACGAGACACCCTTATACCATCACTACAACAGACTCATCTCTACCAATTTTTTTCCATAACACTTTTGATATATTTCTCAGTTGTAAATATTACATTTTTCTGATAAATAAATTTAATACTTAATTTTTTTAAAAAAAACTATAAATACAACATTATTAAAAAATTAACTATATATTTATAATAAAGCTAATTATATATATCATATTTTAACGTATATGAATATGAAAATCTGTATGCGGAGTTAATAAGCTCTCTATATATATATTATTCCTCTAAAAATTGTTTCTCATAATTTCTAAGTAATTTAAATCAGTTTTGGATATGTTGATTCATCGCCGAAGAAGTTCATTTTATTAACAAGTAATTGCGGAGTTTAGCAAATAATTTGATTATATGGATTATATATATATATATATATATATATATATTGTTATTAGTTTAAGAATTGTAAATATTTTTTATATTTAATATATAATAATAATATACGTTTGAGTGAATTGACTATTTTTTTTAATCTCAGTTGCCAAACAAAATATAAAGAAACCATGTTTAACTCTATGTATTAACAAGAAACTTTGGAAACTTTAAAACATGGTGTCGATATCAAGAAAATACATCTTGCAAATTAGCTTTCAACATAAACACTTTATCGGTGTTTATACTACGGGGCTTCACGTTAAGATATTTTCAATGGTTGGCTTCTTTTTTTTCTTAAAAAATGTATTTTTCAAAATAAAGTAAAAGATAATCAACATTTTCTCCAATAGTTTGCTTCATTATTTACTCTAAAAATAATATGCTAAAATATATTTTCAATTATGCTTTACAATTAATTCTTAGTAAAACCTTCTAGTTATTCAAATTTACTAATATTATCCAAATGATTTATTTTAGAGAAAATAACTTAAATACCATAGAAAAATGTTATAATGACTAGAATATCATACATCTTTCAAAAATTATTAGAGTACTTTCGAAATCCTTGTAAATTACGATTCACTCCCTCGCTTAGTTTTCTCTTAATTTGGTTAATTTATAATAAAAAAAATCCACGTCACTCAACCGTATTCCACATCATTAAACTGTATTCCACATCAATAAAACATACATTATACATATCAAATTTCTCAGTCGCTCAACTATTTCACTCTAACTCATTCGCAAAAAAACTGTTTAGTGACCTAGTTATCTCGCTCGTCGTCTTCTCCGAAATCTTCATCATCTAAATATGTTACGACCGTGTTTGATTTACGTTGCGATTGATTTGATTTTATTGCAGACCCGTTTTTGTTGTTGTTGTTGTGTATGAGTTTCATTATACATATAAATATACAAATCTTCTTAAATAAAAGCAACAGTTTAGTTTCCCTACTTTTAACCCTAGTCGTCTTCTCCAAAATCTTCTTCGTCGAAATCGTATTCGCCCTCATCGTTTTCTCATGTATGTTGCGAGTGATTTTGACATATAATGCGTAAGAGTTAGATTATTGT
>OVBE01012594.1:0-13277 GCA_900406425.1 Iberis pinnata
ATGTGTTTCAAGGCTTAATCATTTTTATAACGGTTTAGTCACCCTAAAACCAAAACATTTGTGGCCAAACCGGTCATTCTCATTTTTAGGATGATTAGCCTCTTCAACATATAAACCCAATTACCTAAACACTTGCAAGTTTCTTTTTCTTTAGTGATTGATCGGCAAAAACTCAAGAGTATAAATGGCGACAATCGAACACTTCCATTTAGCTATATTGAAGACATAATCTAGCTCTTAGGAAGGGTATTTAGGAATGGAATATTGGGAATTGGGTAGATCTAAATGCCTTGGGAGTATTAGCTAAAAGCTTGGTTTTAGTTCTTGTTCTAAAGATAAGGGTAGAGGTAGGTTGGTAGTGATGCTTCAAAAGAAAAATGTTGGGTGAATGAGAAAAAAAAGAATGATCATTTTCCGCTAGTTTGAAAATGAAAGAAGAAAATCCCTAAGTTTGAATAGAGAAAAGCTCTAAGTTTCATGAAGGAAAATGCTAGGAAATCACAAAAACTTAACATGATTAGCCTAAGAAATAAAAGGATGCAAAAAGAGCTAAAACATGTTTAAATGGTGCAAGGGAACGAATGAAGAAACTAGTGGGGGAAAAGGAAAAGCCTAGAATGAAAAGATTTAAAAGTAAGTGTTGTTTGGGAAGCTTAAATATAAAAAGGGATGGGTATAACTCTTGGATGTTGGTAGACTAGGACTTAGGAATTGGGGAATGGTTAGAAATGGAAGTTAAGAGATTGTATGCCCCATTGCCCTTTGTCTCGTTTTGATTTTGCTAATTCAATCACTCCCTTTTGAGTGATAGCCAACAATTGAGTNTTTGGATTTTAATCTTCTTTGAATTTGATTTCTTTCTTTTGATTGTTATTTTTTTTCCAAATCTTCATCTAATCATGTTTTATCACACATCTTTCATAAGATTTTGTGCTATTTGTATGATTAGTGAGTAGTGATCTTTAAGTGAATGGTTGGGTAGATTTGGGGAATTAGATGAAGGATTGTGGTGTTTAGGTTTTGTAATTCATAAATCTTCTTATAGTTGATGCCCTTAATGCTAGGATTGAATTGATCTCTCACTTCTAGAAGTTAGGAATTTTGCGCCCGAAAGGTGTTCGAAAAAATGCCGGAACCAATCTCTATAAGCTAAATGAGGCCTAGCCAAGACATTTTGTTAGTTATTTTAGTGGTTAAGATAAATTAGATCTTAATGTTTCTTAATTGTGTAGTTTTCCAAGAGATTGTTTAAATTGCATAATTAGGGAAATGATTAATGCCATGAAAGTGGATTAGTCTAGGTTTTGGAATTTAGACCAAGGATTAGCTTAATAGATAGAATAGACACCACATGAACTCATTTGATCACCCAAATCAATCAACTAAACCATTCACTTAGTCTTTTACCTTTGAATTTTCAAGTTTAAATTTATGTTGACTTTTTCCTAATTGCTGATGACTTTTGAACTGATGACTTTTCTTTGACTTTTTAAATTATGCATGATTGAATGTTTAAACCAATGAACGAATCTGGCAGATTCTGCNGCTGATGACTTTTGAACTGATGACTTTTCTTTGAATTTTTAAATTATGCATGATTGAATGTTTAAACCAATGAACGAATCTGGCAGATTCTGCCGGTTATTGAAGATTGGGACAATAACCCAACAAGGATAGTTCTACTCCAAGAAGGTTTTATCATGAGAAGATCAGAAGGATAGATTATAAAGATGAAGAAAAGACCCAAAGACCTAAATTTCATAGAGGAGTTGGCCAAATCCACTAACCATAAGACTATACTCTTTTTCCCTTGATATGGTTTTATCCCAAAGAGGTTTTACATATCAAGGTTATTAATGAGGTAGATCTTTATGGTTTCAATCTTAAACCATTCATAAAGGTTAAAGATTTAGAGGGAGTATTGAAATGAATAACCCCTAATATTGAGGGTCTATACTCTTTTTCCCTTAGTGAAGTGTTATCCATGAGGTTTTCTTCACTAAGGTTTTTAATGAGGTAGATCTTCTCCATTCCAAGCTTAACCCATTTCCATTAAGTTACGGTTGAGGGGGAGTGATAAAATGAAGATCTCATTTGAAGTATATAAAGATCTCGTCAAATCCAAAGACCCTGAGCCATTTTTCAGAAGATGTGCAAAATCAGGGCAAGTTATGAAGATGTGCAAAACCGACTTTTTAAATTATGCATGATTCACATAGGATTAATGAGTTGAACTTTACCTGAATTGGATGATATCTTAAGTATTTTAATGACATAATTAAACTTAAGTATTTGTTAGACATAGGATTAGAAAATTCTCTGTTTATCATATACTCTCCATTTTCCATTCTTTTTCTTTACTACTATGGGGTTTGCTAGCCATTCCGGATATTTTACCTTGGTGATTGAACCTGCACTCAACAACTTCTCCACCTCGTCTCTGACTGCCTAAGCTCGCTCGGCTCCCAACTTGCGCTTTTTCTGTTTAACCAACTTGTAAATTTGGTCATGTTCCACGCGACGGTGTGTTTTTTGTATTTGAGGAAATGTATTAGCTCCTCTTTCAAATCCTTTTGAAGTTTTGATGCTATTCCAACGCATCGCTCCGGGTATCCTAGGTATATGCAGTATTGCGTCACCTCGTCGAGTTTGGGTTCCTCGTACGTCGATTCCACAGGCGAGGCAGGCTCCCCAATATGTAGTTGCTATAAGGCCTTCTCTCTGATTTTGAGTTCGGCTAGGTAGCAAGCTCGGATTGATCTTTGGCTCCCTTTGATTGTTTTAATACCCTCCTTAGTGGGGAATTTGACGCACTTGTGGTACGTAGAAGGGACAACCTTCATTGCATTTATCCATAGCGTTCCTAAGATTGCGTTGTATATTGTTGGTGTGTCAATCACTATGAATTCAATCATCCTCGATACCCCAGCTGCATGCATTAGTAATTTGATAGTTCTGATCGTCTTTGAAGATCAAATCTATCGAGCTCCCCGTATCTATGAGTACTTGTGAGATCTCATATTCTTCTAAGATTAGCTCAATGATTAGAGGGTCGGCATGAGGAATGTCGCTGCTTCACGCTTGACGCCGACATTCGCCATTTCCCCTTGCTTCTTGGAGCTTTATTCGCCATTTCACGCATGACGCTGCCCTGCGCCCATAGGCTTTGATCGCTGTTACTGAATTTAGGCCAAACTGATGATTCCCCATATTCATGTTAATCTGCTTTTTGAATGGTGGGGTTGGCGCCATTTGGGGTAGTTCCTCTCGGTTTCATTTTTTTTTGGGGGGGGGTTGGCCTCTTCGGTCTAGTCCTTTTTCCCTTGCTAGGGATTCACTGCTTTCGCCTTGCTGGGTTCCACCAACTCCCCGGACTGGTACTTACTGAAAAGGAATGACTGGAAGCTTCTGCATTCTTCAACTGAATGTCCATCCTGGTTATGATATTCACAATGTTTTTTGACGTTTCCTTGTTCTTCAGGTCGTTTCCATTGATTCTAAGGTCTGTTTTTGGGCTTCCCTGCGAATAGTGTTTGGTTGTCTGCTGGGGGGTTTCGCCTTGCGACAGCGGCCTGAGTCACTTGATTTTTTTCTCGGGTTTATTTCTGGATTTCGATTAAATCCTCTTTTATTCGTGCAAATACTTTTCCTTTGTGGAGTGCATCGTCAATCATTGCTGGCGGGTTCAATATCAGATCTTTTATGATTTCAGACTCTCCCTAGACCACGTTTTTGAGGGCAACAATAACGGCATTATCGATGACTACCACTCGGGATATCACTTCTTTGTACTTGTTGATGAATTGTCGGAAGGGCTCATTTGGACCCTGAGTCATGCTCCACATGTCTGCGTCTGAGATGTCCCTCTCGATGTACACCGAATAGTGCTTTAAGAACATCAGGCTAAATTGTGGATCGAACCCTCAGGTAGCTGAGAGAACCAGGTGAGTGCAGGTCCCTGGAAGTGATCACTAAACAGCTGATAATACCCTGCGTCCTTCTCGTGTTCGTCGAATTGCGCTCGTCTGGTTATGATTCTGAAGGTGGTCTGTACGCGCTAGGATCCATTTTTCCTTCATAAAAGGGGATTTTTATTTTCCTAGGGTTCTACACTCTGGTGTTTGTTATGTGTGGGGCATACGGGCTTTGGAGTGTTTCTTCCATCAATGGGTCCAGCTCTGGCACCGAGCTAATGGCTTGGTAAACCTTGGAATTAGTTTGTCTGATGGCTTCCTGAAGGGAATCCTTTATCTCCTGGATTTCCCTAATAGATTGCTGAGGTCGCTTGCCGGAGCGAGAAGGTGGGGTATGGGTGCCCTCCTCGTACCTCTCAAATTATTCCTCAAACTCGTCGAATAGGTCGGTTCGGTTTCTCTCATCCTCTGAGGCCTTGGGGCTTGCGGTGCGACTCGGCTGTTCGATTTTGTCATTGAGTTGGTCGTCCCTTTGGTCGGATTGCTTTCCTTCGAGATCACCATTGGGTGGGGTCTTTGTTGTGTGAATGCGGCGTTCTTTCGTCTTGACTGAGCGTGGATTAGAGTAAAGCGTAGGCTCCTAGAGTGTTCTCCTAGAGTGTTCTCCTGATATGGGGCATTGTCGTTAGGAGGTCCTGGTCAAGCGGTGTTGTGAAGATGTTGCCCGGTCTAGGTGTTTGGTCATTGCTTTGGTGTGGTATGTGGACTCCTTCGGCATTTGGTCGAGCCGGTCAAGCAAGGATTTTTTCAAGGCATCTTGTGTCTCCAGTTTTTTGGACATGAACTGCACGGATTGGAGGAGTGTCTGAATCGTGCTAGCATATTCGTCAGGTGGAGTTGATGCATTTTTGGTCATGGCGGAGTCGGATTTGGCTGCGGTTTTGCTTTCTGCGTTAAAGAACTCTTAATTCCGCACAGACGGCGCCAATTTGTGGATGCTAAAACCCTTAAAGTATTTTTATCAAGTTGATCTTAATGAGGAATTCGTTGTTCTTGTCAAAATCAGGAAAAAGACGCAACACAAATTCAGATAGAAAGATAGAAAATAGATTTTATTGATCTCAATTGTATGAATACACACAACTAGTTGATTACAAATTCTTACTAAGAAAGTAGTTATAATTCTCCAAAAATAAATCGATCGCTTCTCATTCTTTTTCTTCTCGTTTTTATAGCTCTCTCCGCCTAGCTCGGGTTGTTTTGATCTTCTTGGTTTGTTGGGCCTACATATGGGTGACTTCCTACTATCTCGGAACCATCACGACTTGGTCTCTACTTGCTCAGCTCGTGCTCACATTCTCCTCAGATCGTCTGCATCCTGGATGCTCAGCCACTTAGCTTTCATGCCCAGGTAGAAATCTGCTTGGTGGATCCTTCTATGCCTTAATACGTGATGAGCCGTCATCAGGGGAGTGAAACTAGCTAAGGAAAAATCCTGCTGAGGGGGTTTTGATACCAACATTATTCATCTAGACTAGGTCAGATCTCTAAACCAAATCTCTTTGTGTGTATAAATCTAATATCAATAAACTAGTTAGCTACTCTAATCATGCATTAATAACAAGTATAAACTAATAACCTAACAAATTCAATCCTTTATGATAAACCCTAACATTCAAACATGGTTTCCTTGGGAAATCCTAAAACCTAACTAGAGAACTAATCAGACAATGAAAAGTAAACACAAATCAATCTCAAAGAAGAACTCATATAATAATATATATTGATATAGGGTTCAAAAATCTTCTCCTTGGGAAACCCTAAAACCTAACTAGAGAACTAATCAGACATTGAAAAGTAAACACAAATCATTCTCAAATAAGAACTCATAATTGCAAAATAATAATAGATATTGATATAGGGTTCAAAAATCTTCTCCCAAATACAAAATTTATAATAGAATAAACTGATATAGTGGAAAACTGATAAACTTGAGGACTTGAGTGCAATATTGGAAAATCTCTATTTCTCTTCGGGCAGAGTGCTCGATCGATCCCCTAGGGTGCTTGATCGATCTCTCTGAAATTCTGCTCGATCGGTCTTCTGAATGCTTGATCCATCTTGCAACCGCCTGTCAAACTTATATGATCGGTACTGCAACTTGTATGAGGTTCACACGCGGGCGTTAAGGTAGCAGCTCGATAAGAAGACGCAGAAGGTGGTTGATTTTGATGAGCTCAACAAGTTGGTTGAGAGGTCGAAAGAGGAGACCTAAGCTGACCAAAGGAAGTTTAGGTCCCTAGAGGAGGAAGTCACGAGATTAAGAAAACGCAATGCAGAACGTCTTGAGGTCGCGAAGAAAGCATATGATGCCTTGAAGGCCGATCTCAAGAGGATTTGAGAGTCGAGGGAAAAAACCAAAAAATTCTACAAGGAGCAGGCCGACAGGCACCAAGCTGAACGTGAAACGGCAACTAAGGCTAAGGCGATAATGGTTTCTAGGTTTGACGCCATGATGTCAAAGATTTGGGCTCGCATTTTTCGCGAGATGAGGCAAAATTTAACACCATGATGTATAATCAGGTTCAGTCTTCGTTCGACCATATAAATGTGGTCAGAGAAGGCGACGACGAGGTTGCAGATCATTTCATGGAGAAGTGTCAGGCCAATTTGGCCACTTATGGTGCTAAGGTTCGTAATGAGAAAATCGTCGTGCTGACTGACGAAGATATCTAGCTCTTTCCTCCTTTAAACGAGGTAGGATTGAATATTGACACAATAACCCCAACAACGGTAAGTGGCCTTAGAACATTGTTGATGGATATTAGCGCGAGATCTAGTGGTAATATGACAGATCCCGATGTGAGAGGTGTAATTACTTGTGTTGAAGAAAAGACAGACGAGGAAGATACCACAGTTTTACCTAGGACATCAACAAGTGCAGCTGGCGAAGGGACATGAGCTGGAGATAGGGTGTAGATAGGTGGTGATGGTGCTACTCCCCCCCCCAGAGTATTGACCGACGTGGCAGCTGATGGGGTGATGCTGCTGTAAAAGAGGTGGTGGAGAGGACAATCGTTGTGGAAAACAATTGCCTACTACCTTGTCTACTATGGACAGTCATTTGGAATTGTTCGTGGATCCTGATAATTTTGGTTGGTGAAAGGTTCAGAAACGTGAACACATCAAGGGAATTGATGAAGATGTATGGACGATGGTTGAGGAAGGTTGGACATCCCCACAGATAAAAAATGAAGATGGAGTGATGGTTTCAAAACCAAAGGCTGAATGGACAATAACAGAAAAAACCATGTCAAAATGCAATTCAAGAGCTCTCACAAAAATTTGGATTTCCTTGACCAAAGATCAATTCAAAAGAGTCCAAGGGTGCACTACTGCAAAAGATGCATGGGATACATTACAAGCAACATATGAAGGAACAAGTGATTTATGTAGAACAAGATTGATATGCTCGCATGAGAATTTGAAAATCTGAGAATGGGAGAAGATGAAACGGTTGAAGAATTCAGTGGTAAGATTTCTTCGATTGCCAACGCAGCTAAAGTGTTAGGAAAACAATATAAAGAGAAGAAGCTGGTCAAAAGGTTCCTTTGAAGTCTGCCTGATAAGTTTCAATCGATGAAATCATCCATACAAGTAGCCAAGGATTCTGACGATATAAAATTCAATCAGATTGTAGGCATGATGCAGGCACATGAACTTGATTTCTCCAAAAAATGATTAAAGGAAAAGGGATTGCATTAATGGCAAAAGAAAAGGCAAATCCAACTAAGGATCTTGAGGAAACAATAGGCCTGATTGTGAGAAAATACTTCAAGAAATATGGGGGCATATCAAAACATGATGCAAACCCTACTGGTAGATCAGACGTCATAGCGAACACTGATCGAGCACCCAGAATATCAGAAGTTCAGTGTCATAAATTTCAAGGATATGGGTACTATAAGTTTGACTGTCCAAATACCAAGAAGAACAAGTCACTCAAATGTCACAAATGCAAAGGGTTTGGTCATATGAAATCCGAGTGTGCCAATCTCACAAACATAAAAGAAAAATCCATGGTGAGCTTGGAAAATGACGATACTTCTGATTCAAATCAAGATGAGGAGATGTTAAACTTGGTTGCATATGTGGGCATAATTGAAGACAACTTTGAAAGCTAATCTGATGATGAAGAAGAGGTAGATAGACATCCATTACTTGAAGACAACAATTTTCTGTGTGAGACCCTAATCGATGTCAGAAACCAGAATCTGGAATTAACTTGTGACATACAAAAACTTCAAGAAAAGGTGAATTTGCTTCAAACAACTCAACCCAAGGAAGAAAAGAAGAATCAACTGCTTGAGTCTCGATTGAGTAAGCAGTTGAGAAACATCAAAATGCTAACCAAGGGAACCAAAGACCTTGACAAAGTGCTTGCTATGGGAAGAGACAGTGATATGAGCTATGGATTGGGAAATCAAGGACACACTAAAGGATCTACACTGAATTTCAAATTGTCAGTCAGTCATGCAACATAATTGGTGAATGGACATCAGGTTGATAAAATCACCAACAACCGAAGACACTACAATTAGAACTGGCAACCAAGAAATCAAGGGTACTATCAGACATGTTAGGTCAGAGATCAGTTGTGCTTCTACTGCATAAAACCATGATACTATAAAGCTCAGTGTTACCGCTGGGAAGCTAGGCTGTATCAAATTAGACGTCATAGAGACTATTATCCTGATAAAGATCGCTACAACAAGACATGGGGGAGAAAGGATCTTTTGTACTGTTTCTCAGCACAAGCAGAATCATTCAAAAAATCTACAAATGATGCTCAATCAGTGAAATTGACATGTTTCTCAATACAAACAGAAGTGGCTATGAAGGTTAAAAATGATGATCAAGCAGAATTGGCAATGAAAAGTGTAGATGCAACAGAGTGGTACTTTGATAGTGGGTTCAAGACATATGACAGGAAGCAGTAATGAACTGATGAATTTTATAGAGATCAACTTGGGAAAGGTAACTTTTGGAGGAGGAGCCAAAGGTAAAATTGTAGGTAAAGTTGAAACAAGAGGTTTTAGTAAACCAAATCTTAAGAATGTGTATCTGGTTGAAGGACTGACTGCGAATCTTATTGGCATAAGTCAACTATGTGATGAAGGGTTGGTTGTTACTTTCACGAAAACAGCCTGTCAAGCAGTAAATGATGATGGTCGAGTACAATTAAGAGGAATCAAGTCTGGAAATAACTGCTACATGTGGCGACAGCAATACAGATGTCTTACAGCTTATGTAACAAGTCACAGGAAACTCGGGCATATCAATGTCAGAACGTTTACAAAATTAGCCAAAATTACCCAAGCTGAAAGGTGAAGATATGTTTGTCTGTGGACCATGTGCAATGGGCAATCAAGTCAAGGTACAACACAAAGTTATTCTCTCAAAGAAAGCTCTAGACCTGTTACACATGGATCTTATGGGACCAATTCAAGTAGGAAGTCTGTCCGGGAAGAAGTATATCTTGGTAATTGTTGATGATTTCACTAGGTTCACTTGGGTGCGGTTTTTGCGTGAAAAGTCAGAAGCTGTGGACGGTTTCAAAATATTGGTATTGCAACTTAAGAATAGAAGTGGGGGATCAAGTCAATTCGAAGTGAGCATGGTGGAGAATTTCAAAATGAAGTGTTCGATAGGCTATGTGAAGCGCATGGCATACAACATCAGTACTCAGCACGAAGAACACCTCAACAGAAGGGTGTGGTTGAGAGAAAGAATCAAACACTACAGGAGATGGCACATGCCATGTTGCATGCAAATCAAGTTGCAAAACATTTATAGGCTGAAGCTGTCAATACAGTTTGTTATATCATAAACAGTGTGTATGTTCGAAAAGGAACGACCAAGACACCATATGAAATGTGGAAAGGAAAATCACCCAGTGTGAGATATTTTCATGTCTTTGGATGTGTCTGTTACATTCTAAACAGCAAAGATTAACTCGGCAAGTTTGATGCAAAAAGTGATGAGGGCATGTTTCTTGAATATTCAACCACCAGCACAGCTTATCGAGTCTTTACAAAAAGGACCAAGTTAGTCATGGAAACAGTAAATGTGGTGTTTGATGATGCTGGGTATCAACCAAAAGGGTTAATACTGAATCCGCTTCAAGTGCCTTATGACCAATCACTCAAAAATCAGAGTAAAGCTGATGTAACTGACGAGTCATGATCAGACACAGAAACAGTTACACAACGTCGTGTTCATAGAAATCATTCTGAAAAGGATGTGATCGGTAACATACATGGAGACAGGGTTACAAGAAAGAAACAGATAAACTTCAAGGAGATGGTCCAATTTGCCTGTTTTGTATCAATGGTTGCACCTAAAAACCATCAGGAAGCATTAAGTGATGAATACTGGATAACATCTATGCAAGAGGAGCTGGAGCAGTTTGAACGAAGCAAAGTATAGAGTCTTACACCTCGACCTAAAGGTGTAAATGTCATAGGAACAAAGTAGATTTTCAAGAACAAGATAGATGAGACATGTAATGTTGTAAGGAACAAGGCTCTTCTAATTGCACAAGGATACTCACAGGTAGAAGGAGTTGATTTTGATGAAACGTTTGCGCCTATAGCACGCCTAGAATCAATCAGACTACTACTTGGGATGGCTTGTCATCTGATATTTAAGCTGCATCAGATGGATGTCAAAAGTGCATTTATGAATGGACTGCTTCAAGAGGAAGTGTACGTTGAACAACCATCAAATGGGTATTTACTACACCAAGGACACCAACATTAATCTTGTTGGGTATTGTAGATGCAGATTGGGCTGGCAGTCTAGATGACAAACGAAGTACAAGCCGAGGATGTTTCTTTCTAGGTAATAATATGATAGCCTGGAAGAGTAAGAAACAGAAACGTGTGTCATTATCCACAGCTGAAGATGAATACATTGCAATGGGTAGCTATTGTACTCAACTGCTGTGGATGAAGCAGATGGCGAGTGACTATGGTATTCATACAGATTCGATACTGGTTCGTTGTGACAATCAAAGTGCCATCAACATATCCAAAAATCCAGTGCAACATTCACGAACCAAACATATTGACATCAGACACCATTTCATTTGTGAGTTAATTGAAGATAAACTTATTGTGGTTGAACATGTGGGAACAGATTTTCAGCTTGCAGACATGTTTACGAAACCACTTGATTTTAATCAGTTTATTAATCTTTGAAAGGCCATAGGAATTTGTTGATTGGCAGAGACTATGGTTGAGATAAAAGGTCAAACATGACATACAATACATCAGGGAGAACATTTCAACATGTCTTAGTAGCTGAAAAAGAGCTGCTTGTCATACCATCTGAAACATACAATACTAGTATGGTGTATAACCAAGGAGGTCAAAGAGCTGATCACCTAGTAAGCATAAATATGCAAAAAAAAAAAAAATTAAAAAAGGAAAGGGTGTTGATGTCTGAACTTGAGAAGTCAAGTGACGGTTCTGACAGACATGTGTGGATGCTTAAACCGACAATGAATTTTTATCTAGTTATCTCAATGAGGATTCGTTGTTCTTGTCAAAATTAGGAAAAAGTCGCAACAACAACTCAGATCGAAAGAAAGAAAAATCTATTTTTATTGATTTCAATGATGTTAATACAGATAAATAAGTTAATTTCAAATCTTAGTTCGAATAATCATGAATCATCCCCTTGCGCTCTGTCTCTTCTTGATTTATATCCTCCGCCATCTTGTTCGGATTGTTTCGATCTTCTCGGGTTGTTGGGCATGAAATATTGGTGTCTCCCTCCTATTTTGGAACTGTCACGACTTAATCTTCGTTTGCTCAGCTTGTACTCACCTTCTGCCCAGGTCGTCTACAACTTAAGCATCTGATCACTCGCTTGCTACGCCTAGGTAGAGATCTACTAGGTAATTTATCTTGCACCCTGGTACACTCTGAGCTGTTGTCCGGGAAGTGATACTAGTTGAAGTAGAAACATGCTGAGGGGGTTTCGATACGAACATATTAGCCCCCAGGTCTCCCTACGAGTTTAGCGATTTGGGTGACCTTCAAAAATTGGTGGAAATTCAACTCGAGATTGGCTGCTTCACAATGATCTTCATCTATCATTCTTATTTAAATATGCACGCGTTTGCATATGATAGTCACATATGCATTTAAATTCTTTGTGCTAAACCGGATAATCCCATTTTTTCCCAAAGATGTAGCATTAGTTAGGCCGATTTGTTATGATTTTGGTTGAGGAAATCTCAATAGTCTCACGATTAATTTTCTCCTAACACGCGGTGCATCCCCCTATTTCGAATTTCAAAAGTGTCATGATTATGCCTACAAAAGGTGGTTTTGCACACTTCGAGGCAGTTACTGCTACTCTCCTCTTTCTCCTCAAGCGCTTAGAACCGCCTCTCCACTAAGTATTCAACCGTCCACTCCTTCTCTCTCTTTACGCAGCCTAATGTACAATTACTCNGCAGTTACTGCTACTCTCCTCTTTCTCCTCAAGCGCTTAGAACCGCCTCTCCACTAAGCATTCAACCGTCCACTCCTTCTCTCTCTTTACGCAGCCTAATGTACAATTACTCAATTTCTTATCTTTCTATAATTTCTGCTAGGGTTTGCTATTCCCCCTTTCAATCCATTCTCTTCTCCTTAGATTTATCTCCGAATCTCCTTTGATTCTCATCCCCGTTCAACTTTCCTTCTTCTAATTTCTCTCCCTTCTTGGTTCTTTCACCATGTCGAGGCAACTGGCGCTTCGCTCTTGGAGCAAAAGCTCGTCGTCGCATCCTGCGGCAAGTATAAGTGTCGGAACTCCCATCATTTATGGTGCAAAGTCCAGAGCGGCTGCGGCTCCGAAAATCTTGGATTTTTCTTCTTCTCACTCATCTCCTATGTCTGTGAGAACACTTTGGGAGCAGTTTGATCTCTCGTCTGATGTCAGGTTCTTAATCCCTGATCCGGGTCAGTTTCCAGACAATCCCCCATTGGGATTTGTCACAGTCTACGAAATCTTTTTCAAAACATGTGGGTTGTGTTTTCTAGTTCCCGAGTTGTTGGTTTGGTATTTGTGTCGCCGAGGGATGGCTTTGAGCCAGCTGATGCCCAAAGGGGTCCGGCATGCGATATTCCTGATGGTCCAGACGAGGGAGAACAACTTCGAACTAAGTTGCGATATGCTCGAGGCTGCTACGTATTCTAAAAGGGGTCTGAAGGGTGGCCTCTAGTACCTAGCCAATAAACCCAACCAAGAGTTCCCGACCGGCCAAGCCCCCAAAGATGAAACTGACTGGGAGCAGTTTTACTTTTT
>OVBE01012595.1:0-13275 GCA_900406425.1 Iberis pinnata
GGATTTCCTCAAGAAGTACTCCATGTTCATGGATAGGGAAACTTCCGATGTCGATCTCTGGAGCCTCACTCAAAAAGAAGACGAATCTCTCTGAGACTTCGTGAAATGGTTCAAAATCATAATGTCAAGAGTGAGCGGTATCAGCGACAAAGTGGCCATACACGCGCTCCGCAAAACTCTCTGATAAAATTCAAATTCAGGAAATGGATAGCCCTCGAGAAACCGCGCACGATTTAGGACGCCTTGCACAAATCCACATATTTTATTAACATCGAAGAAGAGATAGGAGTTTTGGCGCAAAATCATAATCCAACAAAGGTGTCCGCAAAGGAAGCCTCTTCCGAACCGAAATCAAAAAAGAAAAACCATCGTAACGACCAATAATTCCATCACGAAGGAGAAGACCTTCGGGGAGCGCGTAACTATGCTATACATCAGTCTAATGAGAGAGGAAAAACGCCAGGCAACAGTTGGACTCAAAACTCCTCTTACAACGAGAATTCGTTTTCTGAACTCCACCAAACAAAGGGGCATTCCACGGCGAATTGAAAATTCCTTGGAGCGAGATTGACGGCAAAGCTACTCGTAGGAAAAATGTTGGAGATTTCCAGCGTAAACAATCTCCGCCGAGACCAGATCAGGCACCGCCAGGAAACAACGCACTCCAAGGTCCCCGGACAGAAGGGAAGCGCAAAAGAGAGCCTGAGGATAAAACTGACAACTTCAATAGCCGCTGAGTAAACATGATAATCGGAGAATCACAATACTGCCAAGATCGTGTCTGCGCAATTAAAGCTTATCCTCGAAAGGCTGAAACGAGCGCCAACTGGCCCGATCACCTTCTCTACATATCCTCCAATTCACTGAATAACGCGATCACTTTCGAAGAAAAAAAACTGTCGAAATCAACACACCTCACAACAATCCCTCGTAATTGACCTCGTTATAAGAGATCTTGTGGTCGCAAGGATCCCCGTCGACACAGGAGGCACCATAAACGTAATCTTCTGAAATACTCTAAATAGGATGAACATCAAGCTGTCCGAAGTCACGTCCACTCCGAAGCCGCTCACCGGATTCTCCGGCATGACGACCATGACTCTCGGATCAATTCAACTCCACGTCATGGAAAAAGAAGTTACCAAAATCATTGATTTCGCAGTAGTCGATCATTCTGCCAGCTACAACGTGATCGTCGGAACACCTTGGATAAATTCCATGAAGGCAGTTATGTTAACTTACCATTTAGGCATCAAATTCCTGCACCTCACGGGATATCTGTAATCTGGGGGTGTCAAAAACAAGAAAGACTCTGCTTCCTAGCCAAGCACAAACTAAGACGGGTTTCAACCACGCCAAAGATCAGACCCAAGCGAACAAAGACATCTCATGCATCGACCAAAAACACTTCGGAGAAATCTAACAGCATGTCGGAAACGGCTCGACCTAAGGAAGGCGACCAAGCCTCCGAGCCCAAAATCCTAAACCAAACAGCACAAGCAACGCCCAAAAAAGTTGTCGACCCAACTCTAGCCACTGCAACTAAAACAGACAACACAACATCACTAAACGAGTGATCTAACTCACGACAACCAACTGAACTACGAGACGGCTTGATCCCCAAAAAGGGTACGTAGGCAACTTCTCAACAAAAAAGTTCAGCTGTCCATCTCTCCGGAAAAGGGGGGAAGTGGGTACATATACGTATACTTGTATACTCCCACATTTCAAAATATCTGCATTTGTGTACTCGATATTTTTGAAACTTATACGCAATAATAAAATCGCCTTCTACCTTAACAATTTTTTGCATCTTCTTGTAAACCTCACATATTCGGTTACGCTCGAAAAACTTCCAAATCATCGCATAATCCAAAAACGGAAATCATACGCAAACTCCTAACAAAAACTGTAACTCTTCTTGAACATAGACTAAAAACATAAAACCTGTGAGCAGAATAAAATCTTCAGAAAAAGCGAGACGTCGTGAACTTCAGGAAACAAACTTCAAAATTCGTACTAACACTGTCTACGCAAACTCCAAAATCGAAACAAACAAAAACCCGCTCATATATCAAACCCGTCGATTGGCCCCGAGGGACAAACTAGTCACCTAACATTTTGTAAGATCGATTCTCACACATCCGACACAAGGATATACAACGCTATAAAAACTAATATTTTGGTCAGCACTTCCAAACGACTTAAAAGTTGTCTTTGGAGAGATGCTCGATTCCGGATCGATGCAAATCTATCGCAGATTCCAATGTCGAATTGGATTCAGGTTGAAATCGCAGACAGGATACGTAAGCCAAAATAATCACCGCACCCCTTAAAACCGAGAGTAAGCCTAGGTCTTGCCCTAAGCCCAGCACAATGGTCGCTAACATCTCTAGACATAGTATCAAAAACCAATACGAGATCCTTAAATTTGTCTCATCGCTTGCACACCTAGATCCACATAACTGAAGGATCATATACTCTGAGAAAAATTGCACCAATGGATTAAATAAACACAGCGACAAATCGAAAACATAATGCAAACTGACTACTCGAATTTCATTTTCAACATACTACACATAAGCATAAATTACAAAAGGCCGCAAATTGGCAAGTTTTAATAGGCCACATACGGCCAAAATGGCCACACTTGACAAAAATCATATATCGCCTCAACACTGATTGGGGTCATAGCAACAAGTACACGAAGCACCGAACGCCCCCGGATCCTAATCCACTGCCTCTTCGTCGCCATGCACCAAGATCATGAAGTCCTATGAACCGGAAGAAACAGGAATCAGAGCCTAGCATTCCCGAACTTCCGACTCAATCAGAGGAAACAAGGACCTCACGTCCTTGTACTTTTCAAAGTACCCAGACATTGGCTTCCATTCCACATCGTACTGGTATTAAATGCCTGCCGAACCACCGCATTTGCGCCAATCTTCAATGGTTCGGTGCATCTACTCTATCCTTTCAAAGCAGGCCTCGAACTGCGTCGAACGGTCTGCCACAACGGATACAACTTCGTACTTGCCATACCTAATTGTGCGGCTAAGCCCGGAAGCTTGCTTCTGTACCAGCGCCTCCATCTCAGTCTTCAGACGAGGGTTGTCCTCTTCGAGCGTATCGGTTCTCTACCGGGCCGCACGTGCCTCCTGGTCTTTCAACTGGAGAGCCTCCTCCATTATATCGATGGCCTATCAGAATACCATTAAAAAGTTAACAAATACACCCATAAAAACAGCATCATGTAAACAAGTTTTGACCTCACGGGTATCTCCGAGGTGGGAGGCTGAAACGGGGAAGCATCTAGAAAAAAAAAGAAATCAGGTTCGAACGAGGGCAGCGGGACCTGATCCAAATCGTTGACGTTATTTAGGAACACTCCGGGGGAAGATCCTTCCCCTAAGTGAACAGAATGCCAGCGACGTCCTCATTCCGTGGGGATCTTTCCCTAACCCTCAGAGAAGGTAGCTCGTACAAAATGAAATTCTCCATTGTTGGCTCCTCCTCTTTGGTAACGATTTCAGGACAAGTGCGAGCGTTATGGTAGGCAACAACGTTTCATACTCGCCGCAGTGAGAAATTCCCCCACTGAACCAGGCCGCTTCGGAGGAGAGTCCTAAAAACGGTTAAATCTTCCGGAAACAGGGGAAAAAGATCGAGAACTGCATAACAAAGAAAAGATGGGCATTAGATATCAGTCGAAGGAGACGAAAAATTCAAGTAACTGGTCATAATACCATATCGACCCCATCTCTGCCTAAAAAAGGGTATATATCCTTCTTCGACAGAGACACTACTTATTCAGACGAAGAAATAACGTTATTTCCAATGCGGGCACTTATTTTGGAATGACTGGATACTCCTTATGTTGGTCTGAGGCACCATGTAGTACATGAGGGTTTTATGCACGTTCTTCGCATGAATAAGCGCGGTTAGGTACTCGATGTCCAGAACCATCCCTCGCTCGTAGCTCATGACTAAGGTATCGATCAAATGTTGAAGGCCACGAGGAGAAATCTGGCTGATTGATAGGTCGTATTGACGCAAGAAGTCAACTATAAGCCCCGGAATCGGAAACCATAGTTGGGAGAACAACAAGTAAGCCTCGTAACAGGTAAACTAACTAGGGATCAGAGACTCAGCTCCCTGTCATATTCGGGCAGACAAAACTCTACATCATTCGGCACCTTGCAGAATTCCCAGATGATATTTAAGAAGGACATCCTGTAGTCGCTCGGACCTCCGGAGTCTTCGGTAAATTTAGGCCTTCCGGACACTACGGTTTTGGAGGCGAAACATCTGCACCACATGTCTCTCGTAAGTACTTTTCGACTTCCACCGACTCGATCGAATACCTCAGAAATCTAATCGACAACGCGATGCCTCCATCGAGCATTCGAAGGCTTTCCGGGCTAACTATTGAGGTAAAAAATGGTCACGACGAAACTAACGCCTCAACCAGTCACTACGAATCAACGATACATGTTTTAATCAAAATTTTCAAATTTCCATGAATACGTTTCGAATATACGCAATGGTCATCGGATAATTAGGAAACCACCTCTGCACTCATTTTTCCTTAGTCGAGAAGGTTTTTCCCACCAGCTTTTCCTATCACTAAGGCTTTAACGAGGCAAGATGGTTTGCTTATGGCCAACATTCACGGAAAGCTAAAAATCCGCGAAGGATCAGGAACAACGACAAACAAATTAATATTTTCCAAACGTTTTTTTCATACGAGAATACATACGCCAAACACGCAATCAACTTGTTACCAGTGAGCTCAAATCCACGTTGACGCAATTGAGTTGAATCTCGCACATTCAACTCGCCAGTTGGCGAGCTGATTTTGTCTCAAACTTGTTCCTTGTTTCGTATCAATCCGAGCTTCCGTTGGAATTCTGTGATTGAAACCGTAAAACTTATTTTTCCGTGAAAGTATCAAGGTTATCGTGTGAACGGTAAACATCATGATTATGCGATTATTCTTTACAGTTCGCAAAATTATTGTGACATCCATTCGCATAAATATCAATTGTATAAAGCGATGCCGATTAGCTTGTCGCAAAATCCATATTGCACTGTCGTACGAAAGACCGATTCTTTGGTAGCAATCGTAAAGCCACCTAAACCGCGTAACAGCTTGATGAGACCTAAACTGCAACAAACGTCCCACTTATGATTCTAGGTGAGAATTCTGCCCAAGTGCGATGACGGCCATAACTTGTTTCGCAAGCCACAAAGAAATGGAAGGAGTTTAGAAAAGGAACATTTCTACAAAAGAAAAGGAAAGTTTCTACAAAAGAATCGGAGGCCGAAAAGGAAAATGGACAAGCCAAAGAGTCTATATAAAAAGGATGAGGAGGACGAGCTGGGACACATCCAACTTTACGCACCAAAAGACTTTGAGTTTTAGTACTATTTTTCCGCATTTATTAGCGAGCTGCGACTCAACTAGGATAACTAGTTTTAGGTTTTTGTACTACGGAACTGCCAATAGCTCACTTAGCTGAGCCTTACCATCTATTGTGATACGCTCATACGATTCAGAATAAGAAACCTCTTTTCTCTCTTTCATATTTTCTATTTTGTACTTATGTTATTATTCATCGTGTTCGGATCTTAAATCGTATGACTCACATAAATTCGGTATATTTGAAAAGTTAGAGTTCTCTCTAATTTTCTGTAACTACAGAAAATGGGACGGTGTGAATCTCGGTTCCCACAAACTCCCTTCTATGTCGGTTTGAATTTGAGTCTGTTTTTCTTGGAAATTTAGTTGTATGAGGTCGATTGTCTACGACTGTAGCTGGTTATTAATTCTTTCAGTTAAATTCTCTTTTGATCAAAACGGTGTAGTTGTTTTTGATATTAATGTTGATGTTAATGAATTTTTCTCTTTTTTTCTCATGTGCTAACTCGACGAAATGTTTATCGTTATGTGAATGTGACCATCGATTTTTTCTTGTCTTTTTCTTTATTTTTTAATTATTTTTTGGCTATCTTCATTTAAAAAGATAGATGTTACTCTAGCACTTGTGCGGGATGAACATCTATTCGATCATACGAGATCGAGGGAGAAGACCTGCATATTGACTCATCTCACATATAATCTAAAGACGAAATCATTAGTTTCATATAGGAGTACGCGAGTCAAGACCTGCATATTGACTCCTCGGCTTTTTAAGGTGAGGTTGTAGCTTCTAGAAGCTTTCGAGTTGTATCTTGACATTTTAATTGTGTGATTTAACCAGGACGAGAAGGCTTTGATCCCGTTGAGCATATCTGTATTGAAAAATTATGCACGAGTTGTGACTCGGCTTTTGGCTTTAACCAAGTTTTAAGGCCGATGAGTATTTACGGGCGTGACTCTGTACATGAAAGGAAAAAAAATATAATTTTGTTAAATAATATAGCTGCACCCGAAAGGGTTGCCTACGTACCCCGAAAACATGGATCTAGCCAGATCGTAGTTCACAGTACAAATTCACTTAATAATAGAATTTCTTCAGATTGGTTGTGTTCCAAGAGTTTGGAGTCGGCATTCCGTCCATTGTATTGAGCTCATAAAAACCACGCTTGACGTCCTTCCCACCAAGCTCCCAATTTTCCAGCGTTTTCTTCTGTCGTGTTCGCGTAATTCATTCGTAGGACTAAGTCCCCCTCGTCAAACCTCTTATGCTTCACGCTTTTGTTGTAATACTGCATCGTAGCCTGTTGGTAACCGCTTAGTCGGATGAGAGCTTGATACCTTATATCTTCTAAGTCGTGAATCGTGTTGAGTAGCATATCATTGTTTGTGTTCTTCTCTTCGGGTAGCTTAAGTCGGCGGAGACTAAAGACAACTACTTCAGAGGGAGATAATGATTCAATTCCATGTGAAAAGGAGAAAGGGGTTTGATTTGTCGACTGTCACGGCATGGTTTGGTATGACCATAAGAAGCCATCTAGTTTGTCAACTCAAAGTCCCTTCTTAGATTCCAGCCATTTCTTGAGTCTGTCAACGATGGATTTTTTTGATAGCTTCGACATGTCCATTTCCCTGCGGGTATCTCGTCGTTGAGTGGTTCAGCCGAATCTTCCACCTAGCTTACAATTGACATTAGATTAGTTAGTGTTAAGCAATGTGGGGTGACTAGCAGCCGCGAGTATTTTCGTCCACCTGGCACAAAAACTTTCAACTGTGTTTGCGCAGAAATTGGTTCTCTTATCTGTTATGATCTCATACGGAATACCATGTCGACATATTATATGCTTCCAAATGAAATCCTATACCTGTAGGGGCTCATATTTGCATAATGATTGTTAGTGAAATATTCCTATCCATATTAAAACGGATGATCTTGTTGTCATTTACGTGGCCAGTTATTTGCACCTGCTTAGCCTTGACAGTTGTGTACGATTCTGCCTCTACCCATTTCATGAAGTAGTCTGTCATTACTAGTAGGTACCTATTGTTGTTTGTTGCTACCAAGAAAGGTCCCACGACGCCATCGCCCACTTCATAAACGAGTAAGGATTTGTGGATGCATTGAGCGGTTCGGAAGGTGCTTGGTTTATTGGTCCGTGTTGTTGACACATCTTGCATTTCTTAGCATACTCATCACTAGCTTTTAGCATCTTCGGACAATAATGTCTGTGCTTTTTTATCCTTAGTGTCAGGCATCGTTTGCTGGAGTGGCTACCTCTGTTGCCTTCATGCAGATCGACGATGACCTATTGTGTATCATTCTCATTGATGCAACATAATAGGATGCCTGAAGCGGACCACTCGTAGAGTTGTCCGTCTTTAGTCGTGTACCTCGCATTAGCCATGGCGTTGGTGATNGGCTTTCACTCAGGGACACCATGCCTTCCATTTTTCTTCTGGTTCTTTGCCTGTGAGAATATAATCTTCTAATTTGGTCCTCCAATCTGGTTTTGATGGTGTGTCTTGCCTGTCAAAAGTTACTAATTTTTTTATGGCATTAGCCATGGCGTTGGTGATGATCGGGGTGGTGATGTACTCCATTTGGATTGTTTTCCTAAGGCTACCATCGTTTATGGATGTTATGTTGGCCAAAGAATAGGCTAGGTGATTCTCGTTCCGCTAGATTTTATTTAGCTCGAAGCTGTCAAATTCACTGGCTTTTTCTTAAATCATTTGATGGTATTGAAGCATTCTGTCATTTTTGACGGCATAGTGTCCATTGAACTGGCTGGTTACGAGTTGGGAGTCGTCGAAAGCATGTATCCTTCAGGCACAAAGATTATTGGCAAGATGTCGTATGTCAAGGAATGCTTTGTATTCTACTTTGTTTTCAGATGCATCGAACTTGAACCGGAAAGCTTGTTCGAGGACTTCTCTAGTCGGCAGCTCCAGTCGGACGCCTGCTCCTGAACCCTGCTTCTTGCGAGAATCGTCAACATAGACGTTCCATGTTTCCAGCAAGAGAGAGTCATCAATTTGCTGGGCTGGTATCTCGGTGATGGAATCTGCTAGAATCTGAGATTTGGAGCAGGTGCATCCTCGGTACTCCATGTCGTATTTGATGACCTTGATTGCCCACTCGGTTAACCTGCCATATTGATTCGGGCTGTGGAGTATGGTTCGTAAGGTTTAACTAGTGAGCACGACTATAGTGTATGATTGGAAGTATGATCTGAGCTTCCTGGATGTTGATATTACAACGAGTGCGACTTTCTTGATGGTAGGGTATCTTATTTTGGCGCCGTTTAGTGACTTGCTTGTGTAGAAAATTGGTTTTTGCTCTCCCCGATCCTCCCGAACCAAGACACTGCTGACAGCTAATTAAGACACTACAACATAAAGGTAAAGGACTTCTCCTTCTTCGGGTTTGGCAAGGATGGGGGGGGGGGCGTCGTAAGATATCGTTTTAGTTCGAGGAAGGCGTCTTTGCACTTATGATCCCACTTGTAGCTTTTGTTTCCTATAAGGATATGGTAGTAGGGTAAGTTTTTGTCAGTTGATCTTGAGATGAATCTATTGAGCGCCGCAATCCCACCTGTCCATTTTTGTACTTCCTTTTTGGTTCCTGGATGTGGTAGGTCTAGGATAGCAGAGATATGTTTTGGGTTTGCTTCGATTCCTCTTTGTGTTACAACATAGCCAAGGAACTCTTCTGATGTTACCTCAAAGGTACACTTCGCCGGGTTGAGCTTCATTTCGTATAGATTGAGTGTTTCGAAGCATTTTGCAAAATATTTCACGTGCTCCCTGGCTTCAGCAGATTTTACTAACAGGTCGTCGATGTACACTTCCATGGTTTTTCCAGGTTCGTCGGCAAGCATCTTATTCACCAAGCGCTGATAGGTGGCTCCTACATTCTTTAATCCGAAGGGCATTACCTTGTAACAATGTGTCCCTCTATATGTGATAAATGCAGCTTTTTTCCTGATCTGCTGGGTGCATTATTATGTGGTTGTATCCCGAGAATGCTTCCATGAATACAAAAACCCGTTCCTCGCGGTTGTTTCGACGAGATTGTCTAAGTGTGGTAAAGGGAAACTGTCTTTCAGACATGCCTTGTTGAGGTTGGTGAAATCCACTCATACTCGCCACTTCCTGTTCTTTATCTTTACAACAATTGGGTTGGCCAGCCAATCTGGATACTTGACTTTGCTGATCGAGCCTGCGTTTAAGAGTTGATCTACCTTTTTGTTTACCATTTGGGAATGCTCTGTGCCTAGATTGTGTCTTTTTCTGTTTTATTGGTCTGTAGGTCGGATCCACATTGAGTTCGTGCGATGTAATGGCTAAGTTGATTCCCTTCACATCTTCCATGGATCACGCGAAGGTGCTGACGTTTTTTCAGCAAAGAAATTAGTTCTGTCTTTATGTCTAGGTTCAATTCTTTTCTTATTTCGGTAGTTGGGTTTGGGTGTTCGTCGTGGATAACTACTTGCTCGACCTTGTCAAATTTGGGAGCCGAGTTGTATGCTAGTTAAGAGTCAGAGGGTTCTCCTGATACTTATAGCATCCTCATGAGATGTTTTTTGAGGAAGCAGGTTCGAGCTACCTGTATTGATTAAATTTCTTGCTACTTATGTGTTAGCGATAACTAGTTCAATAACTAGGAAGTCGTTGTGGGGCTGGCTAAGTCCTCTTAGGACGGCGTCACCAAACTCCGAAAGGGAGGAAGTAGGTAACAGATTGACCTGCTCCTTCTAATAAGTTGCATCTCGTCGCTCTGAGAATTTGATTGACTTTACCGAGTAGTTACATAACAGCAATCCGCCCATGATTACGTCGCCTTCTTGGCAGCGAACCTTTAGTTAGTCGGGCATTAACCGCATTTTCTAGACTTCTTTCCCTGGTGTGATTAGGGGGCGTCATGTCGTCGATGTTGTGAGAACTCGCCTCCTTGATTGTGCAAACTTGGGGGTTGTGCTCTTCCCTTAGAGGACAATCTGAACCTTGAGTTTCCAGTGCGTCTTCTGCCATTGCTCCGTGCCCTAGTGGTATCAATTTCTCCCTCCTGAAACTTCTTCAATAGGATGGACTATAGGTGGCGGCAATCTGCTGTCTAGTGCCCATTTTGCTTGTGAGAGTCACAATATGCTTCTAGGTCATTGTTAACATGTGGGAGTTGATCCAGTAGCTTTCCACTTTCAGTAATGGTGTAGGTTACACGACTTCTCCTATATCTCGTGGCCTGCCTATCGTAATGCTGTCTTGGCTCTCGTGGAGGCTCTTCTTTCTCCTTGCTTGGTCTGGTTTCGTGGTGTCCTTTTGACATCATTGTGTACTTTTCTTCCATCTCGATGAACTTATTAGTTATGTGGAACGCGTCTTCTAGTGTTTGTGGCGGGTTGATGAGTAGCTCGTCTCTAAACCTGGAGTTGTACCAGAGAGCATTTTCCAATGCGGAAATTGCTCCTTCATCGTTTATTACTATTCGAGCGACGAACTCTTTAACCATGTCGAGGAAGTTCCGCAGCAGTTCCTTTTCTTGCTGAGACAGCATCTAAAGATCGGTTGTTGTAGCTTTTTTAGCTGTGCAAATTGAATAGTGCTTTATTAACACTGTTGATAGTTGCTAAAAACTGTCGATGGAGCCTAGTTCCATGCGGGAGAACCAATCTATCGTTGATCCTGATAGATTTTCAATGAATAATTGGCATAGTCCAGCGTCCTGTTCCTCTGGGGTGAACTGTGTTCACGTCATGGCAATGGTGAAGGCTGTGAAGTACTACACTGGATCGCTCTTTTTGTCGTATCCTGTGAATTTATTTTGGCGGAGTGCCGTACTGAAAATTGATGATTCTCCTGTGAACGATGTTCTCTGCGTCTCTTTGATGGTTTCAAAGATATCAAGGGCCGAGCTGGTTTCCTGCTGTACCTGCGACCTCATGAATTTGAGCTGGTTTCCGATCTGTTGTAGTTCGTCGGCTTCCGTCGTCTCATGGAACCTTAGGGAGTTAACGGGATCTGATTGACTGTGCATTTTTGGTGTCGTGTTTGGTGTCAGCTTGAGTGCCCCGAACAGCGGCNCAAGATATCAAGGGCCGAGCTGGTTTCCTGGTGTACTGCGACCTCATGAATTTGAGCTGGTTTCCGATCTGTTGTAGTTCGTCGGCTTCCGTCGTCTCATGGAACCTTAGGGAGTTAACGGGATCTGGTTGACTGTGCATTTTTGGTGTCGTGTTTGGTGTCAGCTTGAGTGCCCCGAACAGCGGCTTACGTATGGTGTTTACATCCCTCTCCCCAATTGAAGCGGTCACGCCATCGTGCTGTGCTTTGAGGCTTTGAGACTCGATTTTGAGCTTGTTTGTTTTTTCTCTCTGTTCGTTGAGGAGATTCCTCATGTCCAACATGGTGATGTCGGCGGCATCATTTTCTCCCTCTGTTTCTGGATCGTTGGATTGGTCTCTCCGATCCCCTTTGTCCCATGTTTGTGCAACAACGTCTTGTTGCTGGTTCACTGACGGATTGGTAGTATCGTCCTAGTTTTTCCTGGTTGTTATGTCGTCGTCCATCTCATTTAAGTTAGATTCTTGCGTTTCCTGCAAAGAAAATTGAGAGATGTGGATTGTGGAAACTATTCCCCACAGACGGCGCCAACTATTAAATCAGGATTTAGTAATTAGGTTAAACTATGACTTATGGGTTACTAGTTGATCTCAAGAGTTTCTTCTTATAAAAAAGAGATGATTACATGGATATTTATAGTGTAAACACATGAATTAACCCTAATCTTCTAATAAATCTAATTGTGCGTCAGAGGTGGGCCTGACTGACTTCTCAAGACCAAGGTCGGAGATGACTCCATGGTTCCTTCTAATTGGCTGGATCTTCCATCGAAATGGTCTTTCTATCGGGTTACAAAACCCGATATCAACAGTTAGTCCCCCCAGCTCGTCGATCTTCACAAGTTGGCAGACGATCTGGAAGTTGAAAGTCCATTTAGTTTGAAGGAGCATTAATGATCTCTATTGCCTTTTTTGAACTGTTTCTTAGGGGAAGCTGAGACGCTTTTTAGACCTCTCGAGTTCCACGCGCAATGAGTCCCTTTTCTCGGTAACCGATAGCTGTTGGAGTATAAATACCCCCTCGCGTCTTCACTTGTTACAACTTCATTTCCCAAAATTCTTCTACAGGTACAAAGGCTCTCCCTTCTCTCTACTTTCTCTCTCTAGATTATTTACAGCTCGGTAATTTTTTTTCCAAACACCTCGATAACCTGGCTAAAACGAATCGATGTCGTCATCTCGTCTCTCTAACCAAAGGGAAGCCTCCGCCTCTTGCAACGACCTAGATACTGACAAGGTGGACGTTATGTCGAAAGAAAGGGTTGGCTCTGGTAATTGGATTCAACCAGATGACGAGCGTACAGGCCTTTGACCTACCAAATCTACGGACCAAACGCTACAAGATCTGACGCGCGACNAAGGTGGACGTTATGTCGAAAGAAAGGGTTGGCTCTGGTAATTGGATTCAACCAGATGACGAGCATACAGGCCTTTGACCTACCAAATCTACGGACCAAACGCTACAAGATCTGACGCGCGACTTCTCCTTTTTCAATGGAATTCCTTTTTTGATTCCTGAACCGCATAAGACACNCTTCTCCTTTTTCAATGGAATTCCTTTTTTGATTCCTGAACCGCATAAGACACCTTGGGATTATCCTCGACGCTATGTTTTCCTATATGAATACCTTTTAGGGAAGTGCCATCTTTGGCGTCCGCTTCCAAAGCTGTTGATTTATATTACTCGGTTTTAACGCTTTATAGTAAGCATTTATGCTTTCTATTCAATGTTAT